>JAVTVY010036602.1:0-16077 GCA_036873755.1 Hanleya hanleyi
ACCGAGATCACGCACCAGTCGACGACCGACCCAGCGACGACGCACATCCAAGAAGACCCGGGATATCTTTTCTTAAAACATGGCCTTAATCCATGCCGAGTCCTGCCCCTCCACCAACAGTGAATTTGATTTGTGGACCGTGCCGCCCACACAAACCAGTGTCGAACAAGGATTATGGGTGGAGCATCTCCCGCTCTCCGGCATCAACGAAACCGGGCCCATCGAGTTCACCATCAGTAATGCGGATACGGCCTATGTGGATTTAGCCCATACCTACTTGTATGTGAAAGCCAAGGTGGTCAATGGAGCTGGCACGAGACTCGCTGACCAAGCAACGGTGGGCCCGACGAATCTCTGGCTGCACTCGATGTTTCAGCAGGTGGATATTTTTCTCAGCGACAGACTCATCAGTGACTCCACCAACACGTACCCCTATCGAGCCTACATCGAGACACTGTTGTCGTATGGCCGAGAGGCTAAAAAATCTCAGCTGACAACCGCTTTATTCTACAGGGACACGGCCGAGCACATGGACACGGCGGACAATGGGGGATATGACAAACGGAAGGCTTTCACTGCGAACAGTGCCTCGGTGGATATGATGGGTCGACTGCATGCAGACATGTTCATGCAAGACCGGTACCTCTTGAACAAGATCCCCATCAAAATCCGACTGATACGGGCGCCTCCGACCTTCGCCTTGATGGCCACTAACGTAGAGGGGCATGCAGCTGACTATAAGATTGTCATCCAAGACGCGGTCCTGTATGTCCGAAAAGTGAAACCGAATCCAGCCGTTCAATTGGGACACATGAAAGCCTTGGAAACAAAACCAGCCCAGTACCCTATCCGACGTGTGCAAACCAAAGTGTTCTCTGTGCCTGCTGGAAATATGGGCGCCAACAAAGAAAACCTGTTCCTGGGGAACTACCCAAGCGATTGATCCTGGCCTGTGTAGAAAATACCAGTTTCAGCGGAGCCTACCCAGAGAATCCGTTTGACTTTAAACATTTCGGCATCAATTTTGTGGCCCTGCATGTGGATGGACAACAGGTGCCAGCCACGGCCTTAACCCCGAACTTTGGGCGGAGGAATTTCATTCGAGCCTATCAGAGCCTGTTTACAGCCACCGGTCAAATCAACCAGGACGAAGGGAATATGATCAGTCGGGAGGACTACGCGAACGGATACACGTTGTTCTGTTTCGATCTGACCCCCACCTTAGAGAACGACCATCAGCTGGCCCTGGCCAAGCAAGGCAACTTACGGTTGGAAATCCACTTTGCACGAGCCCTGGCGACCACCGTCAATGTGATCTGCTACGCCGAGTTTGACAACATCATTCAAGTGGACAAGGCGCGCAACGTCCTGTGTGACTTCTCCACCTAACATGGATACAGACCAGATAACCACCGTGCTGGAGAATGACCCAGAGACACGTAGGGTCTTTCAAGGGGTGTTCGCCCGAGATGTGTTTCCATTAGACCGTATGTATCCGGCTGCTTACGTTCTCAACACGGACCCGATGGATCGACCCGGTGAACACTGGGTGGCCGTGTACTTGACAGAAGAGCAGGGCGAATACTTTGACCCGTACGGCCTGCCACCCCTCCATCCCGATTTAACAGACTTCATGGATCAAGGCACAGAGACGTGGTGTTGGAACAGTCAAACGTTGCAAAGCCTGACCAGTGGCGTGTGCGGACAATATTGCTTGTTTTACCTGTACCATCGATGCCGGGGAAGACCCTTATCTACCATCGTACAGATGTTTGACGAGTACCCCCAGGCCGAGGACCGCGATGTACTCGTCTATGACTGGGCCGCCCATCATTTCAATGTACAAGCCCCGTTCTGGGCTTGAATTATTTCAATGTACATACGCCCGCTGTTCTGGGCTTCAGTTAATGACAAGCCCCTTGTTCTGGGCTTCAGTTAATGACAAGCCCCTTGTTCTGGGCTTCAGTTAATGACAAGCCCCTTGTTCTGGGCTTGAGTTTTCACGTGGTTGTTCTCACGTTGTTGTTGTTCAATGAATAAAAAAATGAGATCTCACCAAAAACCCCTGTCTTGTGTGTTTTATTCCTGATGCATTAATGCCCAATGCGGAGATTCAGTCAAACTGAAATCAGTGGTGTAGGATGGGACCAAAATGTAACCCATCAAGTTTAGAATGCAAGAGCACTATAGTAAAAATAGAGAGCCAATGAAATCAGCCCACAGACCAAGTACGTGTTTTTGGTCTAGGTTTGGAGCGGGCATTTCATTGAGGTACGTGTATACGGTGAGTGAAGAGACTCGTCCAACACGTATCGATTATGACTATCAGTGCTAGGTAACCCATCAAGGTTAGAATGCAAGAGCACTATAGTAAAAATAGAGAGCCAATGAAATCAGCCTACAGACCAAGTACGTGTTTTTGGTCTAGGTTTGGAGCGGGCATTTCATTGAGGTACGTGTATACGGTGAGTGAAGAGACTCGTCCAACACGTATAGATTATGACTATAAGTTCTATTAGCCAATCAGTGGCCTAGAATGGAGCCAAAGGTAACCCATCCATGTCCAGAAAAACATTACCCGGGTGTACAAGAACCCAGATGTAGGCGCGGACGTCAGCGAAAGCACACCGTGAATACCCCAATTCGATTGGCTGATTGTTCGATCGCTGATTGGTTCTTTTTCTCGACCGCTGATTGGCTCTTTTTCTCGACCGCTGATTGGTCCACATGGAACTGCCCATCTTTCCCAGGTTCATCTAGAATCCCCCTTTTTTGTGCTCAAGCTCTGACTATAGCGATACCGCAACATTGTCTCATTGGACATTGGACCGTCTGACCTGGAGGTGACCCTTTGACCTTTTGACCCGCGTCCGCGCGCGCGCGCGCACTGCCGGGGATGACGCGGGATGACGCGCGCGCGCGCGCGCTGCGGGGCGCTGGGGCGGGAAAACACCCCGGCGGTTGAACATTGCAACTCTTGTATGTTTGGAGGTAGTGTTTAGTGAAAACCCGGAAGTGACGTGACAACCCACGTCACCTGCGTATATACTCCTGTAAAATAGAGCCGATTTTATTTCTTTGGAAGGGACAAGGTGAATTGCGCTTTTTATACTACTAAACTGTGATGTAGATTACATCTTACATAGGCCTTAAGGCCGTGATATGCATATGAAGTATTCTGGGGCATGGTCAATACTTTCCAATTTTCCCTTCGTCTACTACTCGCCGATTTTTTTGATTTTTTTATTATTTATTTATTTATTTATTTATTTATTTATTTCCTCGAGAGCTTTAAAATAAGACCTCACTCTACCCCATCGGGCCACTAGTGCTCCAACATGTCCACCCCGTATGGATTGATACATACTAATATCCCAGTATATGAGTGTATATGGGTCTATATGGATCTATATACAAGCCTACGCGGTACTTTCAAATTTTTTTCCATCGTATTCTACATGATCAACCTCATAGCTCATAGTAAAAGCCATAAAAAAACCCGATCACCCCTATACCCATTCAGGCTAAATATAGCGGACATGATCTTCGAATTGGTCTAGTCCGAGTTGTCTCCCTTGCACCAAAGCGTATAGATGGCGCTGTGGTTTGAACGACTTTATTATCCGGGGAAATTTTGGTGTTCAGTAGCCATTTTGTGTTTTCTGAGCGGGAGAACATTCTCTGTTGCAGTGTATAACGGAACTTTGTTCCATTTCGGTATCCGCTGAGATGAATAATGTGATCTGCATCATGCATCGCCTGCATGTCACACGTAGACTGAAATCGAGGGAGTGTGCTGTGTTCCAGCGGACGCATCAATTTGTGTGATATCCGACAGGAAACGTGAAAATTGATATTCTTTCACAGATTTCGAAGTGTATAGGGGCCTACAGTTCTGGTGAGCGATTGAACGATAATGTAGGCCACCGAACAGGTTTTGTGGAATCAACATTCTGTAACGACTGGAGGGATTTTATCGGACATGTGCAGTACGGAACGCTTATCGTGGCAGTCCGTATAATTTGTCAATTTTTGTGTTTGGCACCACAACAGTGAAAGCTGATGGATGAAATTCTACTGCACGGGAACGGTAACGAATGAATGGAATATCTTACCAAACTCTCAGGTAGGATGTGGGTTTCAGGAGTTCACCGGGTGTGACAATTTCTTTATAATGATTTGTGATAAAAGCGGGTAAAACCTAATGTCAAAATCTCCTTGAAGGTCACGGAGATGTCGATTTATTGCTGATCAGCTGATTTCCAGGACAGACAGACATTATTTCGGCTCTTTTCTCTTCGAAATTCTTGTAATTTGCTCAATACAAATAAATATTTAAATTGACTCTGAGTTTTCTGTTGGCATTATTTCAGCAATATTATGCACTAATGGGTTTTATCGAAAAAATCATAAGAAATTTAATGCTTTGGGACAAGGGGTACATACACAGCACAGTGGGATTCTTGCACTGCCTGACACCGGTGAGTGGGTGGGTTCAAAATGGCGTCTGTGGATTGACCGCCATTTTGAACCCACCCAATCACTATACAGTGGGTGAGCCTATATCTCGCACTCACTGACGCCGGTGAGTGGGTGGGTTAAAAATGGAGGACTGTACATCACGGCCATTTTGTACTCACCTGCCCACTAGACTATAAAAAGCCTATAATTTTGATATGTATTCACCAATACACCATCATGAGTTTTCGAAGACGACGCGCCCCTCTGTTTACACATCATCCGACTCGAGACCCGAGAATTGCTCAGACAGAAGAACTCAGAGAAATCGTTGCCCATGAAGAAGAAGAAGATGGAAGTCAATTGACGATCATCTCCAGTTTTCAACGAGTACTTGAAGATGAATCCACGTTAATCAACAGTACCGAAGCACTCGCACAACAATTGCAGGAAGAAGTAAGAACAGAAGAAAGTAGCCGGCTGCGAAGACTGAGTGAACAACAGGACCAAGACATACACAGAATGGAAGAAAACGACAGTGATGTGACGGAAAGTGGCGAACAAGACGAGCTGCCCTGGCTAAATTCTAATAAACCGCCCACAACAACCACGATGACACCGCCTGTCTACACTGAAAGTATAAGGACTGAACACCCTACAGCCGGACCTCCTACCATTGCCGAAACTCCCACAATTTCAGCGGTAGAAACACCACAACCCTGTCGCCACCAAGTCGAGATAATCCAACTCAATGAACAGATTATGGTCATGCAGAGAGGGCTGGATGGGATGGAAACAACCTTGAATGGAATGGAAGCGCAAATTACCATACTCAAGAAAGAACGCCGTGTCGAGGAGAAAAAAACACAATGCAGTATCTGTGCGGAGGAGGAAAGTTGGTATGCCGTGTTACCTTGTGGACATCTTTGCCTATGCAAGGATTGCTGGGTAACCCTGACGTGTCAAGGTGCGATGTGTCGATGCATTGATGCCGGCGAGTCCCATTTGAAAATAAAATGTCCGATATGCAGAAATATTCCGCGCCTAAAGTGTGTCGTATCACGCTATCAACGGCCCTTTTCAGGGCCAACCCATCTTGCCGGAAGAGAAAACTTCTTTCCTAAGCACACCAACTAACACCAGAATGCCCATCATCCTTTTTCCCCAAAAAAAATTTTTTTCAAAAATTTTTTTTTTGAAAAACAAAAATCTTCATACGTCAAGTCAACAAAATTTTATTTTCAGGTAGAGGGTCGAGTCAGGTATCATATTGAAGCTGACGTGAAATGCTTCACAATGATACTTCACTCGACACGATTGGACCATTAGGGACGCCTCTAACCTCAAAAAAAGATTATTTTGAAGATAATTATCAACATCCGGTGAATGAAGATTTTTTATTTTAGAGGTAGTGGGTCGAGTGAGGTATCTAATGGAAGCTGACGTGAAATGCTTCACAATGATACCTCACTCGACCCGATTGCACCACAAGGGGCTGCCCTAACTCCAATAAAGGCTATTTTGATTTTTCTGCGCATGCGCGAAGTCCAAAGGCTATGAAAATAGCCTTTTTTTGGAGTTAGAGGCGTCCCTAATGAACCAATCGGGTCGAGTGAGGTATTAAATTGAAGGTGACGTGAAGGAGCATCTGATAGACTGGGTATGGGCTTGAATTAGGGTAATTGTGCGCATGCGCGAAGATGATATCAAAAATATCAATCTTGAAAAATAGCCTTTTTGGAGTTAGAGGCGTCCCTAATGGACCAATCGGGTCGAGTGAGGTATCAAATTGAAGGTAACGTGAAGGAGCATCTCATGAACTGGTGTAGGTTGAACTATAAGCATTCTGCGCATGCGCAATCTTCAAAATAGCCGTTTTTGGAGTTAGGGCAGCCCCTAGTGGTCCAATCGGGTCGAGTGAGGTATCAATGTGAAGCATTTCACGTGAGCTTCCATTTAATACTTCACTCGACGCACTACCTCTAAAATAAAAAAAATAAAAAATCTTCGTACACCCGATGTTGACATTTATCTGCAAAATAGCCTTTTTGGAGCTAGGAGAGCCCCTAGTGGCCCGATCGAGCCGAGTGAGGTATCAATGTGAAGGTGAGATGAAGGGCCATCTGATGGACTGGTGTGGGTTGAACTATCAGCATTTTGCGCATGCGCAAGAATGGAAATAGACGTTTTTGGAGCTATTTGACTATTAAAAAAAGGAAAAAAATGAACACTAAGCAAAAGTAAAAGGTTCACAAACCATACAACACAGGCAAGCTGACTGGATGACTGGCTGGCTGACTGGCTGGCTGGCTAGAGGTGAAGCAGACTAGAGGTGAAACAGGCAGGCTGGCTGGTCAGGTCAGGTAAGTCAGAGTGCTCGACAAAGTAGTGCAATTGAATACACCCCTTGCCCTAAAAATCGACTGCTTTTATACGTTTTCCCCGTGAGTGGGTGGATTCAAAATGGCGGACCCAGAAAGTCCGCCATTTTAAACCCACCCACTCACTTCCCAGGTCAAATCAGTGCACCCGAGTGAGTGGGTGGGTTCAAAATGGCGGACTTTCAACGTCCCAGAGAAAATAAACGGCCACCATTTTGAACCCACCCACTCAATCACCCCGGTGAGTGGGTGGGTTCAAAATGGGTTCAAACGGACCCAGAAAGTCCGCCATTTTAAACCCACCCACTCACATCCCAGGTCAATCAGTGCAACCGAGTGAGTGGGTGGGTTCAAAATGGCGGACGTCAAACGTCCGCCATTTTAAACCCACCCACTCACATAGCACTCAATCACCCCCGTGAGTGGGTGGGTCAAAATGGCGGACAAAGAAAGTCCGCCATTTTAAACCCACCCACTCACATCCCAGGTCAATCAGTGCAACCGAGTGAGTGGGTGGGTTCAAAATGGCGGACGTCAAACGTCCGCCATTTTAAACCCACCCACTCACATTAAAAAAAAATTAACTCACGTATGCGAACCCCCCCTATGGCAACCCAAAAATTCACTTCGCGCATGCGCAGTGAGGCGCAAAAGACTCGTTTTACTCTATGTATACTACTTATACTGAAACAGTTGGTACCCGATACAGGGGTAATAATATTACAAAGCATTGGAAAACATGCTTTCTGTAAATACTATTTTCCAAGATCGTTTGGGTCAAGCGTTCTCTCGTGATCACTCCCCGGTTCCAGCGTATATTGCATTGTCTGAGTTCGGGTACCACTGCTAGTTATAGGAAGTGATGTGGTTTGTCTGGAATCGCTCCTGTCCGATATTATTCTATAGACGTATTGATAACAAAATGAAGTGAGGGAGTGTAGAATTATTGATTCCTCACAGTTTGGTGTCTCGCTAGACCAGTCATAACCAATAAAATACAGGGAGATGTGTGCATAGTCTCTCAAGCACTCCATCATCTGACATTGGGATCAGATTTGTAGCTCGTTATTAGATGCCTCAACGAGATTCTCGCCGCCCCTAATATCTCGCGTACATAGCGCTACACGGGCTGGAAGCAAATCACTTTCGTGTAATTCCTGCTAAACTATACTCCAAACAGATTATAGCGTTTCGCCTATGTGCCCCATTCCTGTAGGCATATATCGATCAGTGGTTAAATGAACTACAAGTTTGATCAACGAAAAAAGAAAAGAACAAAGTTCAGCTTTGTACATTCCGAACTGCTATAAGAAACTAAACAATTCATGCCAATCTGGGTTTGGTTCGTTAACGTATGGATTACTGTAGGAATATATCGCCCTGGGTCGGTCTACCCTAAAAACCTTTCAACTCAATCAAGACATCGATCGACCAAAACTCATCCAAGCAAAGGTCTGCCAAATCGGTGAATGCAGGCAATTAAGATGTTCTGAGAGACGCTAGAAGTCTGTAATGAGATAGACACAGGGTGTGTGCGTCTGTATTACACAAGAAAAAGCTCTACATTAAAGGCTTGGCTTTCCCTTACTGTCTCTAGTGTAATTGGAGAGAAAAACGAAAAGTGGAAAAAGGAATTTTGTTGCAAACGAAAAATACTGACAAACTTTTTTTTTATAATTCTTTCGCTCACCACTGCCTTGTGTTCGGATACATTCTTCTCTTCACGTGGTTCTTTAAGTGTAATCAATCTGATTTAGAGTATTGATCTATTCAGACGATCGGCAACCGTCCTCCATTCCGTTCTTTCCCAGTCCAGACATGTTTCACGGAAATTCAGAAATGTTTGAACAATATGAATAATCATGGAGACAGGTATCTGCGCAAACAAGGGCAACACATAACTCGACAGATATTTGCCTGGGCCTGTATGCTCCGGTATATGGGTTAAATGGGCGGTAAATTGGTTTTATCCGGAATCTCCCAAGGAATAAAGCCTCTGCACGTGATTGAGACTGGCTGAAGCTTCATACTGGGTGTAGGTATTAAAACGGTCCGGGTCAAATTATATCTGGCGATATTCAGCCGGACAAATGCGGATGTGAGGAAGGAGTTATTTGTAAGGCATGTAAAATAGTTTTATTTATGCGGAGATAGATCACGTGTGGTTCATTCATCCAAACTCTACGTCTGTGTTATGAAGCTCTATCCTTGTATTTTTTCAGAGATCGTCGTACATTATAATATAGCGGTAATAACAACTGTCTTATCTGAGCTTCATTTATTGACCATTCCAAAGGCCAATTTTCCCATTCATTGCTGACCCGCTGAGAATCCGGATGTTCGCCTCGTTCCAACTAGCAGATATGGTGTGCCTTTGCTTGATTGGTTCGTGTTTCAATGTGACAAGTAGGCAGCCATTACTGTCGACCCATTGCTCTCAAAGAAATGGCGTATGGAGGGATACTGACAGGGCCCTCCTTAAGGACAGTCCCAAGATCCATCCGTCTTCATCAATCTATAACTCTATACGTACAAATCACCGAAATTGACAGCTGTAACGATCGCAGATATAGACCGTCTTCTGTAAAGCATGACATGATTGATAATTTATTTGTCAAGTTGTGTGTTTGCTGTCGATTAGACAGTTACCCCGATCACATTATTGTATTGTATTTTTCATGTGCGTGGCTCTACATTCCATGATGTTCAGAACATTTTGATCCATTTTACTTAACCGCTCTAGGAACATTCGGAATACCTTAGGAGAATTTTCGGAACCATTTGATTCAAGCGTACAGGCCAAGAAACCCGACAGTCTGATATGATAATTGTCTCAGTCACTCAGATACGACTGTCTCCAAGCAATACAATGTCATACCTTTCATAAACATGTACATCCCAAACAAGTCAATCGAAAGACATATCATAAGTCATCTGAGGTAGCATTGACCAATAATCGATCCAGAAGCAATGAGAAAGTCAAAAGTCATTGGATTGGGTAGAGCCAGACAAAATGTCTCGAATGGAACTTGTCAAAACTTGGTGGAATTGGGTCACAGAATTGGGCTATATTACTGACCAATAACAGATAACAGATCTGAAACAGCAGATAGCAACACGACAGTTCAAAGTCCGTGGAATGAATATAGCCAGGTAAAAGGTCGCGACTTTCTAGGTCAAGAATTGATGGATCAGGGCTTCCTTCTGGGCTGTCAACTACTGATAGCCCAGATGGACACATCATATCTGGATCTATACAGAATGTTATTGCAGAAACTTAGCAGGTCTATACCTCCAAACACCTCCATTCAAAGTTACTCAAATTATCTGTTGAATATCGGACTGACGTCAGTAGTATATATAACCCTTTTCGACGCGTATTCGCCTCAGTGCGCATGCGCGAGAAACCGAAAGTGGAGGTTTTGTGGAGGTGTGCGCAGGTCTGGTCTGGTTGAATGGGGCGTGACCTTGGTGGCATGAATTCCTCCGCGGTGATGCGGTCTGGCGGTGATGCGGTCTGCCTCCGCGGACCGAAAGTAGTCCCAAAACCGTGGGTTCTCGTGAGAATGTTCGGCAATCTGTAGGGACCGCTAGTGTACCGATTGGGTCGAGTGAGGTATCAATATGAAGCATACGCGAGGGAGTATCCAACGGGCTGGGTGCGACGTGGAACTGACGTCATTCTGCGCATGCACAGTAGAGAAAGGGTATGGAAATAGACGTTTTGGGGTCTAGGTGGGTCACTAGTGGGCCGATTGGGTCGTATGAGGTATCAATGTGAAGCGGTCGTGAGGGAGCATCCACCTGGACTAGTGTATCGTTCGTTGTCAACATTCTGCGCATGCGCAGACAGGGAATTGTGAGAAAAGGGTACGGAAATAGACGTTTTGGGGTCTAGGTGGGTCACTAATGGGCCGATTGGATCGAGTGAGGTATCAATGTGAAGCATTCGTGAGGGAGCATCCAACTGGACTAGTGTGTCGGTTGTTTCCGACGTTTTGCGCATGCACAGACAGGGACTTGCGGGAAAAGGGTATGGGAATAGACGTTTTGGGGTCTAGGTAGGCCCCTAATGGTCCGATGGTGTCGTATGAGGTCTTATTGTGAAGCTCTCGTAAGGAAGCATCCGGATGGACTAGTGTGTCGTTCGTGTTCAACATTCTGCGCATGCGCAGACAGGGAATTGTGGGAAAAGGGTATGGAAATAGACGTTTTGGGGTCTAGGTAGGCCCCTAATGGTCCGATGGAGTCGAGTGAGGTATCAATGTGAAGCATATGTGAAGAAGCATCCGACTGGGTGGATGTGACGTAAAACTGACGTCATTCTGCGCATGCGCAGTATACCAAGTATATGAAAATAGACATTTTGGCGCCGACATGGGTCACTATTGGTCCGATGGAGTCGTATGAGGTCTTATTTTGAAGCTGTCGTGAAGCAGCATCCGACTGGACTAATGTATCATCCGTGTTCAATAGTCTGCGCATGCGCAGTCTGGTCGTATTATAGAAAGCAGGCATTTTGGGGGTGCGTGGGGTGTGTTTGGGGTACTAAACTACTATGGGTCCATGGTTGTGGTTTGGTGGGTCTGCGCAAGTGTGTGACGTCACTTCCGGTTTTCAGAATGACCTCCGAACCCAGAAGAGTTCCAATTTTCCCTTAGACGTAGGGTCCGGATTTTCAACATCCAAGTTTCCCCCGGCCCGGCCCGCCCCGGCCGCAGCGCGCGCGGGTTATCCGGCCGCACGCGCGCGCTCGGGTTAAAGGGAAGTTTCGGAAGTGTGCAAGGGCACATCAGGGTATATATTTCATCCAAGTATAGCGGATAGCGATTGTCGTGAATAACAAGAAGTTCAGCAATGTTTATACAGTTTATTATCCCCAATGTTACATCATACCCAGACTGGGGGAGCCGCCCTGGGTATGTTTAGTATGTTCACAGCAAAACAAATTGAAATATCAAACACCATGTTTTATTATTTAACGCACCGTCACATTTAATGTTTACTGAGCTCAAGTCAACGATCAGCATGTAGACATGTTATGCTATTCATCAGTGCAAGGGTGACGCATTCAGCCAATGGGGTGGTCGATCAGCTTGGTAACGAAGAAAGTAACATTGGTGACCCTCTACTACGACCCATTGTGTGTTGGCGCGTTGGCGACATGCCCATCTCAAGGGATCCACGGTGTCCAGTTTCTCCAGCATCGTCTCTAGCGACGCCCGGTTAATGATGGTGAACGGCTGGTCAAACACATGGCTGTTATTACTGGCATAATAATACCGTAACTGGTCTGTCTCTTTGTGACGTAAGATGTACCCGAAAGCGACATTCAATTTGAAGACCGTAGCTTGGTCATTGAAGATGGCTTCCACGTAACTGCGTAGACGGGCGAGGTCGGTCAGTGGGAAATTGTAGATATCTGGAATAGGGCGATCACGGTGGAAAACGTGCCGTATCATGGGCCATTGGCGCCGATAGATGTCACTCACTGGATGGGGGTCGTGTAACAGATCGCTAGGAACATCCACTGCATCTTCCAGAAAATGTTCGATGTCGTCAGGCGTATGACTGGCAACAGTAATGCTAGGGACCGGCTGGATATCTAGGCTCTTCTGAACTGTGGGTATAGGCGGACTCTTCGTGATCGCATCACCAGTGGCATTCGTCTCCCCGGGCTCATCTTCACTGGGTCTGACCCTCCTGGGTGCCTCTTTAGTGGGAAGTTGTCGCCCAAACCGTGGTGATGGACCATGAATCAAACGCAGATGCCGTCTTAACTGACTGGGTCGTTTGAAGAGTTGACCACATTCATTACATTCTTCCGTCGCGCCCTCGTGGAATGAGAGTTCGTGGCGCAGTAAAGGATCATCCCGATTGAATGACCGTGCGCAGGTTATACAAGTATACCGTGCATCGTTGTGGGTGGAGGCCTCGTGGCGTCGTAAATTATCTAGGCGAGTAAACTGCTTCTGGCAAGTTGTGCAAGTGGACATCTTGGACGTCTTCCTCCATGATATCTACCCTCATGTGTATAGTGATTATGTTTTCCACCATGAGCAGATCACATATATCGGCCGCATGCTGCATCTCATCAACGATATGGATACGGTGCTGCAGAAGCTTAGCTCAGTGGGATGGTTCCATGGCTGTTGGCTCCACTGGTAAGGCAAGTAGCTCCTCTCGTCAGATAGGCCCAGGCTGGTGAGGTTGCACTGGTGAGGCTCAGGCAAGTAGCTCCTCTCGTCAGATAGGCTCAGGCTGGTCAGGCAGGCTCAGGCTGGTCAGGTCAATGCCCTAAAAATTCCCACTTTTATACACCTACATAGAAGTACCCGAATGCAGGCGCGGCTGTCACCGAAAAAAACCACCCACATACAACTCATCACATACAGTCGCCCCCTCAAGACCCTCGTACATACCCGGATGCAGGCGCGGACGTCACCGAAAAAAACACCCACATACAACTCACCACATACAGTCGCCCCCTCAAGACCCTCATACATACCCGGATGCAGGCGCGGACGTCAAATGCCCGGATAAAGACACGGACGTCAGCGAAATTGTGGGGGGGGAAACCCCACAAACAGGTCAGTACATGCATTCCTATCATGTTTCCTGCTGGTTCCTCCAGCGTGGATGTGCTGTGATGGAGGGGCTAATAGAAGGATTGACCTGTAATCTTTGTTGCTGTTGCTATCTTTTTGGACTAACCAATCAGAATAGTACGTATCACGGACTACACCCGTAGAGCTACTTATAGGCGCGCATGTGTGACATGGTCTATAAAACACGTCCCTCTGGATCCCACACCCCCATTCCTACGGTTGCAGAGCCATGACGGACACCCATCCCTATGCGACTCGCATTTTACAGCATGCGACCGTGGTTAATTCACTCACGGGTTACCGAGCAGTGGTTCGGTCCATGGTTGGAGATGGCGACGACAACGAGGGGCGACAACAGATCCTGAAAGAGTTCACAGAGGCGGTCTTCGACAGAGTGCACACGATGGAGAGTTGTGCTATCACTCACCACTACTGGACTATGACAGCCATCCTTAATGCCCGGACTATGGACCACGGGCGCTCACGCCGGAACCAGCGACGGCTCGTTAGCCGAGTAATGGTCTTTGCTCTATTGACCCTGACGCTGTGGCAATGACAACGACAGAAAAAAAGAACGGCTCTTCAGAGCCTCCACAGATGCGCGTATGTGCAACCGATATATACGAGGGTCAGTCACAGTGTGCGTCATTCACCGATCGTCATTGAGTCAACCATGTCACCGAGGGACCTCACCATAAATACGAAAGACAGTCAGAGTGTGTGTCATTCACCGTTCGTCATTGGGTCAACCATGTCACCAGTCCTACGAGCCATCTTTCCCCTTACACCCCGGGTGGGGTTACACGTCTATGAAGATAAAGTCAACCTCGTGGAAGACCGTGGAGATGTTTGCTGGTCGCGCGCCGAGACCGTATCGAATACGGTTACGCTACACCGTGACGGCTGGACGAAATTTAAACGGGTGTTGAGTGGTGAGCTCGACGGAAACCTCATCCACATAGACAACGCCATCTACGTACACCGTGGACCCTTCTTCCCACGCCTGGGCCGTTACCAAAACCCTACGCGAGGCTTCACCCTAGACCCCGATCTGTGGACAGCCTTCGAGAAAGTGGTGCCTATCGTGGACCAGCTGTTTACACCGGACGAGCGGTGAGCTGTTCAGTTGGAGTGGGCTCGTGCCCTGAGAGATGCGGCGGCAGAACTCAATGAACACATTTCTAGCAATGAAGCGGAGGCAGACGACGATACCATTCATTATCCGGCTAGACTCAGTCAGCCCAGTGACATGACCACCCGATCCTTTGATCTCACGTCATAAACTTTTTCTCCCCTATAAATACGAGAGACAGTCAAATCTGGTACCATTCACGTACTGACCATGACGGAGCATATAATACGGGCGTTTCTGAGCTTGACCCCTGAGGTTTTCCTGCACGTTTATGCAGATAAGGTCGATATCATGGAGGAGGTGGGCGACATCTGTGATGCAGACCCTACACAACCGTGCCCGGCTCGCATTCGTCTGTCCCGGGAGGGCTGGACCCAATTCAAACGGGTATTGTCTGGTGAACTGGACGACGGCCCCATCCACTTGTGTCACGATGTGTACATTCGACGCGGCCCTTTCTTTGCTCAATTGGCTCGGCTAGATGGGGGTACAATGCATTTTACCCTTCTCCCTGTTCTATGGTCTGCATTGGAAGATGCCGTGGTAGATGTGGATCAAGTGCTTACGGAGGAAGAGCGGTCATCAGACGAGTTGGACTGGTCATTTACCATGGACAATGTGCTGGCAGAAGCCAAAGAAGAAAATCAGCAAGAAGCTCCGGCCCAAGATATACCCGTTATAAATAAACGATTGAGCCAGGGTCTATCATCATTTGTCACCATGAAGAGCTGAGAGAAGGTGTTGGATAGCTTATACTACAGTCCCGACAGTCCGGCGGCCTATAGTGCATTGTCGGTTCTCTATCGAGCGGCCAAACCCCAGGGGATACAACGTGCCCAAGTCCGAGATTGGTTAAGAAAACAAGACACCTATACCTTACATCGAGCTGCCCGTCTCCATTTTCTACGGAACCGGGTCAACGTGGGAGGACTAGATTCCCAATGGCAAGCGGATTTGGTCGATATGAGCGCCTTTGCCAAACACAACGATGGAAATCGGTATATCTTGACACGCATCGATATCCTGTCGAAGTATGCGTGGGTGTTACCCATCCGGACGAAAACGGGAGCGAATCTCATAGCGGCGTTCGAGGACATCTTCAAGACCGGGCGCAAACCCTTGTATTTGCAAACCGGCGAAGGCACGGAATTCCTCAACCGTCCGTTCCAACAGTTTCAGAAAGCCCAGAAGGTGTTTTTCTTCCAACGAGACCAAGGCTTCCGTTGTGGAAAGGTTCAACAGGACATTCAATGGCCGCATGTATAAATATTTCACCTATAAGAATACAAAGCGGTACATCGATGTTCTCCCGAAACTTGTGAGTGGTTACAATCGAGCCTATCACCGGAGTATAGAGAGAGCCCCCATTACCGTGACCCAACGCAATGAAGCCCAAGTCCGGCGTGTCTTGTACCCCATGCAATCGCAGCGAACGCCGAAGGAGGTGTTCAAGGTCGGGGATCCTGTACCGATCAGTAAAGTCAAAGGTCAATTTGAG
>JAVTVY010036603.1:0-16460 GCA_036873755.1 Hanleya hanleyi
TTTTTAAATATGCCGCGACGTTGTGTAGTAGGAGGTTGCAGTTTTACTACAGATGACGGTGTTAGTATTCATTTGTGGCCCAAAGACGAGAAAATCGCTGCAAATTGGACGAAATTTGTACGCAACACGAGAGTGTGGAAAGAGGGCCCGAGCCAGTACTCGTATAATTTGCTCGGCATATTTTGACAGAAAGACATCATTCGAGGACATCTACAGCGTAGCAGTTGAATTCGGGTACAAACCAAAACTAAAGAGAACAGCTATTCCAACTATCAAACGTAAGAACAATCAGAATGTGACGGCAAAGAAATCGGACAAGGAGAATCTATCACGGACATCGGCTGAACGAACCTAGCCTGCAAGCGAGGCCTCGGGCAGGGGGACGGTTGTACATGCCCTGCTCGCTCTCGCGTGGCATTTGTTGCTTGAGCACCTACAGGTTAGACTGGATGAGTCTCTATTTCATATATACACGTTTAACCATTTGTTCCAATGTGTCTTAATGTCTGTATTTGTATGTCCAATTTTATTCATTCTATGTATGCGTTTTAGCCAAATGTTGGCACAAACTTCACGCAAATAAATTATCTAAATTATATACTATTTAATAATAATAATAATAAAATGATCTTTCATAAATATATATACGTTTGATAAGTAAATAAATAAAAAACACCAATTGGAGTGAATGGCTGTAGATACAGAAGTGATAATTATACTTTCATAATCCCTTGACATTTGAGATTGTGGGAATATCATTCGATTTCAATTTAATTGAGGTAATTTGTCGAAAATTGAGCAAATGTGAATGCCGATCCACTCACCACGGCTTACTTTTCGCCATGAATGTCCAAAGTTTTTTTATCAAACTATATAATTCTGAAATTGGTATTTCATGGGGATTATGGGAAAACAAACAAAATTCAAGTCGGACGTATATCAGTAGAGTTATCAACAGTTTACTGTCCATACTGCCGAATCCCGGAGTTTATCCCTTCGAAAAGGCTGCCTCGGTCAGTAACAACAATAACAACACAGATGTGCTCGTTCGTTACATCACAGAATCGTTCTACATTCAATACAGTTTGAAATATATGGACATTTGGTCTTATAGATGACGATAATAAGGTTTCCAGTCAAGTTGCATACCAATCTGTATTCAACAAACGACCTCTCCGAATCCTGTCGTCGTCGAGTTCCACGTTGTCAGAGTGGTTGTCACTGTCAGAATCGGAGCCGTACGGCTCAAATTGATAGGGCTGAATTCCGCCGTTGGTCTGCAAACAACTGTTAATTTGCCCGTCATCATCCTCCTCTATGTCTATTTCATCTTCTTGGCGAAAAATATTTCCATCTAAGCAGCTGATATCGCTCGAATCGACATCTGAACCGGAGCTCTGACTGCACTCGCTTTCCATGTTATCCGCTGTTTTTTCTCAGGCAACTTCCCTGCGTGACGTCATCAACCCAGCTGTGAAAGTGTGGAAAAGCCCACTTTGCTCCCATATTACGTGTGTTTCTGATCAGATTAGAATTTTTTCAATATTTTTTTCATACAAAGTGAAGTATGAACTATGATTTTTAAGGATTTTTAGACCAAAAAAAATTCCGTTTGGGTTGACCTTTAAAGGTCAACCCAAACGCTCTGAGGTCAAAAATATAAAAAAATAGTCCTTTCGATTCTGAAAATAATGATATTTTTTCATAATTTTGTGCAGTCTGGTTGGCGAGATATTGCCGTTTGAAAGGTGAAAATCGCTCTCCTGTCAATTCCAGCTGTGACGTCACGGAGGGAAGCCGTCTTGTATTCTCTATGTTAAAGCCGTATACCACAGTCGTATGTAGCTGCTGATTTCTGGAGATTTTCGGAGTATCGGGGCATCATTTTTTAAATATGCCGCGACGTTGTGTAGTGGGAGGTTGCAGTTTTACTACAGATGACGGTGTTAGTATTCATTTGTGGCCCAAAGACGAGAAAATCGCTGCAAATTGGACGAAATTTGTACGCAACACGAGAGTGTGGAAAGAGGGCCCGAGCCAGTACTCGTATAATTTGCTCGGCACATTTTGACAGAAAGACATCATTCGAGGACATCTACAGCGTAGCAGTTGAATTCTGGTACAAGCCAAAACTAAAGAGAACAGCTATTCCAACTATCAAACCTAAGAACAATCAGAATGTGACGGCAAAGAAATCGGACAAGGAGAATCTATCACGGGCATCGGCTGAACGAACCTAGCCTGCAAGCGAGGCCTCGGGCAGGGAGACGGCTGTACATTCCCTGCTCGCTCTCGCGTCCCCGATGAACGCCCAGAATGCTATCCATGATGTGGCATTTGTTGCTTGAGCACCTACAAGTTAAACTGGATGAGTCTCTATTTCATATATACTATTTAATAATAATAAAATGATCTTTCATAAATATATATACGTTTCATAAGTAAATAAAAAAAATAAAAAAATGAAAAAATGAAAAAAAAATGGAAAAATTATTTCAAGTATTTCTTAATAGGCAGAGTTACTCTCTTTTTTTCCCCCTTTAAAATACATTATGAAACAGGGGCTGGGTCTAGTCTACCTACAAGTGTGAGAGTGCATGTACATCAGACAACGACAAAGTCAAACAGTGATCGGGCAAACCGGTCGCCTTTTAATGTTTTTTTTCTTAACACCTGTTGGTTCTGAACACCAATTGAAGTGAATGGCTGTAGATACAGAAGTGATAATAATACTTTCATAATCCTTTGACATTTGAGATTGTGGGAATATCATTCGATTTCAATTTAATTGACTTAATTTGTCAAAAATTGAGCAAATGTGAATGCCGATCCATCACGTCGTTTCGACACCCACTCACCACGGCTTACTTTTTGCCATGAATGTCCAAAGTTTTTTATCAAACTATATAATTCTGAAATTGGTATTTCGTGTGGATTATGGGAAAACAAACAGAATTCAAATCGGACTTATCAGGAGAGTTATCAACAGTTTACTGTCCATTCTGCCGAATCCCGGAGTTTATCCCTTCGAAAAGGCCGTCTCGGCCAGTAACAACAACAACAACAACACAAACGTGCTCGTTCTTTACATCACAGAATCGTTCTACATTCAATACAGTTTGAAATATATGGACATTTGGTCTTATAGATGACGATAATAAAGTTTCCAGTCAAGTTGCAAACCATCTGTATTCAACAAACGACCTCTCCGAATCCTGTCGTCGTCGAGTTCCACGTTGTCAGAATGGTTGTCACTGTCAGAGTCGGAGCCGTACGGCTCAAATTGATAGGGCCGAATTCCGTCGTTGGTCTTCAAACAACTGTTATTTTGCCCGTCATCATCCTCCTCTATGTCTATTTCATCTTCTTGGCGAAAAATATTTCCATCTAAGCAGCTGATATCGCTCGAATCGACATCTGAACCGGAGCTCTGGCTGCACTCGCTTTCCATGTTATCCGCTGTTTTTTCTCAGGCAACTTCCCTACGTGACGTCATCAACCCAGCTGTGAAAGTGTGGAAAAGCCCACTTTGCTCCCATATTACGTGTGTTTCTGATCAGATTAGAATTTTTTCAATATTTTTTTCATACAAAGTGAAGTATGAACTATGATTTTTAAGGATTTTTAGACCAAAAAAAATTCCGTTTGGGTTGACCTTTAAGTCTCAAATATTCGTAATTTTATCGTAAGTCGTCGTAACTACGTTGTAATGCATCGTAATTAAGTCGTAATTTAATCGCCTTATTGGTAACAGTTCCGTTAATAATCGTTAAATGAAAAATAAATACTAATAGTTACGATAAAGCCCAAGTCCCACTTAAGCGAAGTTGTTTACGAAACTTTGCGATGTATTGGTCGTAATGTTTCGTAATAAATCGCTTTACAAAAACCGGTTTTCCCGTCATTTGGGGCGAATAGATACGACATATTTTACGAGTAATTACGACTGTTTGCGATGCAGTTACAAAGAAATACGATACTTTTACAACAGTTAGCGATATTCGCACCCAAATTTAGGCGAATCAGTGCGATACAGTTGCGAATATGTGCGATGTATTTGCGAACATTTACGAAGTGCATACGACTACTTGCCATTATTTCACGATGTCTCGCGAAAACGTACGAAGGTTTTACGACGTTTTTACGACGTTGTTATGACAGTTTGGGTAAAATGTTTACGATTACTTCGTATACCATCGTTTCCTGTCGCAAGTTATCGTAACTATTAGTGTTTATTTTTCTCTTGACGATTATTAACGGAACTGTTACAAATAAGGCGATTAAATTACGACTTAATTACGATGCACTACAACGTAGTTACGACGACTTACGATTGTTTACGATAAAATTACGAATATTTGAGACTTAAGGCAAAATCGCATTGCTTGGCGAATTTTTTCAACATTTTGAAATTGGCGAATGTCTTTACGAATAGCTTGCGAGAATCTTACCAATACTTACGATCTTAAATCGTCAAGCTTCGTAAAGGAATTCGCCTAAGTGGGACTTGGGCTTTACTTAGGAAACGATTGTATACGAAGAAATCGTAAACATTTGACCCAACCTGTCATAACAACGTCCTAAAAACGTCGTAAAACCTTCGTACGTATTCGCAAGACATCGTGAAATAATGGCAAGTAGTCGTGTGCACTTCGTAAATGTTCGCAAATACATCGCACATATTCGCAACTGTTTCGCTCTGATTCGCCTAAATTTGGGTGCGAATATCGCTAACTGCCGTAAAAGTATCGTATTTCTTTGTAACTGCATCGCAAACAGTCGTAATTATTCGTAAAACATGTCGTATCTATTCGCCCCAAATGACGGGGAAAAACCGGCTTTTGTAAAGCGATTTATTACGAAACATTACGACCAATACATCGCAAAGTTTCGTAAAAATTTTCGCTTAAGTGGGACTTGGGCTTTAATATCGCTACATCGCAATGCGACGTTGAGGGTCCATATGTCCGCTCTAACATCGCATTGCAGCGTTATGTCGCCCCTTTACATCGTAATGGACTTAACATCGATATCATCGAGCATTAATCTAGCATTTTCTACTGAAAGGATCAAATGTGATTTTGAAGATCGAAGTATGTGGAATAAGTTTTACTTATGATTCTCTAAATCCGAGTGAAAAGTGAGATTTTCTCTTCTTTCAGGGTTACACCAGTCAGTCATGAAGTATAAAACATTACTGGTACAGAGCCAATCCCCCCCTGCCCCCCTTCGACGCATCTTCAAGCTAGCTACCACAAATAACATGTCCAGCGTCTATAATCAAAATACCTTATTCGCATCCATAAACAATTCCAAAAATCTGTCCGAAACCTCTACTATAGATGATTGTTTAGAATATGACGTCACTGTGACGTCATCAGATCGGTCTTTTTAAGGTAATCTAGGGAGAAAAAAAATATTTGGCACCCCCGATTGTGGTATCGTACACCAAAAAACTCCAGGCCATTTAGTCAATTCCGATCGATCTACATAACGTTTTTACGCATTTATTCTCTTTCATTATTTGCAAGCAAATATGATTGGCACTCAAACTTTGACCTCTGTCAACATTGAGGTTGACCTCTAATGTATTTGATACAGAGGAAGCCAAAGAATTGGAATCTAGTTCGCAAACATCAATCATTTTACTCATAATATTCCTCCCTCAATGACCTTTGAAAATAGGCCAAAGTAATCCACGAACGAACTTGACCTGGAGGCTGATGATAAGTGACGTTACGTTATTGAGGGTTTCTACATTGCTCATAAGGCTAGATATTAATTATGCTTGTGGTACTTCTTCAACAAAAATTCAGCCTTATACATACGTTACGGATGCATCCCCAAGAATATCTCCAGCCAAATTCCTGGGAATAGGGGCTAGTAATTAAGGATCTTTTTATCTGATATATTAATAAAAATTTAAAAAAACAAGTATGATGACCCGCATTTTTATTCTCGAGAATTATATATATTCTGCTTTATATCATAAATAAAATCTTGAAAGATAAAAAGCGACCCCCTCCCCCTCATCATGTTACAGGCTTGTTACAAAATCAGATATTCCATTGTGATATTTTCGTGTACTCTATAATAATGGTGTGCAAGGTGTGAGATTAATATCTGATCAATTTATTGGTACTCTGAACTGAAATCAACTTGAATCCGGCAAATCCATAACCTGTTCAGGTCTGACAACCATTGGCATTATTGTTGACAGGCTCACTTTTCAACGGTTTAGAATGGAAAGGGATGCAGGTGTGAAGCCCTATCCATTAATTAGGTTGTCCTGTTAATGGGTCATGTATACATAGAAACATCAATCTGTAAATGGTTATGGTGTAGATGCTATCGACAAACCGATAGAACATCCTGGGAAGACCTCCTCTTGTAACTTCATACGGTATGACAAACATTTGGTAATCTAAATTTCACTTTTTCGCCCATTTCGAAATTAAATTAATACTCCAGATCTATAAAAAAAGGAACGACAATCTATCCTATCTACCGAATAACA
This sequence comes from Hanleya hanleyi, assembly GCA_036873755.1. NCBI lineage: Eukaryota > Metazoa > Mollusca > Polyplacophora > Lepidopleurida > Hanleyidae > Hanleya > Hanleya hanleyi. The sequence goes on from JAVTVY010036603.1 coordinate 6,518, forward strand.
TACGACACGATGAAAAAAAGAGAGCAATTTGAGAACATGGACACAAAATCATAATGTCAATCTCGTTAAAAATTCTTAAAGTTAGAAAATTGTGCGGAATTTTGTAGACATTTTTCGATGATAATGCTGTCATGACTGATCTGTCGTTCTGATTATACTAACTGGTGGTTACAACTTACATCTCAAGAACTCTAAGAAGACGAAAAAATCACTTTTTTCGAACTTGCAAGACAAGTCAGGCATTTGTGGCTAGTACAAACATTATCAAAAGGCATAAAGGCCCAATTCCTCTGGGAAATCAAAATATGTGAATAAGTAAGAGCCTATTTATGTGGACACATCAAATCACATAACTGAAATACAATACTTTAGGTAACGACTTGGCGATATATTCGAGAAGAAAGGATACAGATCGGTCATACGGATTTGACGATTTAGGAACATGATCACTATATCTTGCTGGTATCATTGAGAAGTGTTGACCGCTTCTCTCTTGCAATGAACTAGATTCTGTTTTAATATTCAGCCTACGCTGCAAAGGTTGTGCTTTGTGAAAAATTCGATAATTTAACTGTAGTTCTGGCGAATTGAATTGATCCTTCTGAACTTGTTTCGACGGTTTCGAATCACTAATGTTTTGTGTATTCTGGAGCTTTAGTCGACAGTCTACCGGCGTTGGAATTCTAACAGTGAACCAGTGCTATATTGTAAATGAAATGCGACCTCCCCCCCCCCCCCCCGCAATAACGATTGTAAACTTCTCCAGTTAAAAAAGTGTGTGCAACCATATTATCATTCGATGTTACTTGATAGGCTATGTTCTACGTCGAATTTCAGTTATTGACGTAAATTGGAGCAATATACAAGAGGTGGGAAAAATTGACGACCTCTGGCGACTAAAGTGCAACCATCTGACTCTACAGGAAAGTTTTCCTCGGCGCCTCACATTCAGACCCGAGAATACGGTGAATTCTCGGACGTAGCCTTAGTATATCAGCCGCGATTTTATTGCAGATGTTCATGTGGAGACTATGAACTGGGAACTTCATGTCGGATCTAGCCTTACATATCTAGCCTTACAAGTATCCAGCCTTGTTACATCTATCCCTGTCAACCTCGTGTTCGTTTAATAAATGTTCCGTTACATACATCTTTCATCTCGAAACCTGAAAGTGGCATACAAGACGGAGCGTGGTCTTGAATAAGGTTTCTCGCCGCATTATGTTTTGAAATTAATCCAAAAGTGTTAGGAATATCCCGTCAGTCTGTCAGCCCGCTAATGTGTTGCCACATCCTGCAAAGTTAATATAGACATTGACGATGATGTAGCGGTTTATTTGAACAGCTAAATGGCGTTCGTGATCTATATTCATCCAGCCCAAGCAGAAATCAAGCCATACACAGAACTAAGCAGTCCACAATAAACACTAAAATCACGCAATCAAAGGTTCTTAGTGCGAACTTTTTCTAGGCGCTTTTAACGTATTTGATTCAGTCATTATCTAGTATCCTATTGACGTTGTACTGTGAAATGTCTCAAGCGAATAATACATTATTCTTCTTCATTTACCGACCCCGTGATCATTGCTGTCAAGGATATTGCCCCGGTGATTATAGACCCATCAATTTATTTGGCCTTCATCATTTTTTTTCTATATGGCGATTCATATTGACTTATCCTATGCCTCGCTTCTCCGTTTGCTTAGACCTGTCTCCGAACCGTATAACCATTCAAAAAAAAACAGCGGTAGAATTTTCCCTCTGGGATTAGTCCAGACAGAAGTGAACATCCCGAGAATGAGATAAGTATTCCACTCCATTACGCCTGAGGATATCCACTCTCCTGTCACCGCGGCAAAGGACAACAGACCACAGATGTACTAATACCTCTTACATTCCAGCAAATTATTAAATAATCTTTGATGGATCCACGCAATATAGCCCTTATTCGCAGTCGATTTTCCAACAAATCTCATTTCAACCCACGAGAACCCAACATAAGAGACGTAACGTAATATTCGCTAGAGGGATTTTTGGCATGTGTTCTGGATCTATTCGCTGTGATGTGTCTATAAGGCACTTTACCGTCCATTCGAAGATTACCGCCAAGCTGGTTCTTGCTTCTATGTGTCCGTGCATGCACGGACATGTCCGTGCAAATACTTCGTAAGCAATAACTTCTAAATGCTTTCTCGGATTCCTCCGAAATTTGGCATCTGCATTCTTTGCGACAAGACGTCTCTTGGTATTACGTTTCAGCAAGATCCGCCTGTAGGTGGCGCCACTGGGGTCTTGCTTCTATGTGTCCGTGCATGCACGGACATGTCCGTGCAAATACTTCGTAAGCAATAACTTCTAAATGCTTTGTCGGATTCCTCCGAAATTTGGCATCTGCATTCTTTGCGACAAGACGTCTCTTGGTATTACGTTTCAGCAAGATCCGCCTGTAGGTGGCGCCACTGGGGTCTTGCTTCTATGTGTCCGTGCATGCACGGACATGTCATGCACGGACATGTTCGTGCAAATACTTCGTAAGCAATAACTTCTAAATGCTTTGTCGGATTCCTCTGAAATTTGGCATCTGCATTCTTTGCGACAAGACGTCTCTTGGTATTACGTTTCAGCACGATCCGCCTGTAGGTGGCGCCACTGGGTCTTGTTCCAATCTTTAGTGCATGTCAGTGCATGTCCGTGTAAATACTTCGTAAGCGATAACTCCTAAATGCTTTGTCAGATTCCTCCGAAATTTGGCATCTGCATTCTTTGCGACAAGACGTCTGTTGGTATTACGTTTCAGCAAGATCCGCCTGTAGGTGGCGCCACTGGGTCTTGTTCCAATATTTAGTACATGTCCGTGCAAATACTGCGTAAGCGATAACTCCTAAATGCTTTGTCGGATTCCTCCGAAATTTGGCATCTGCATTCTTTGCGACAAGACGTCGCTGGTATTACGTTTCAGCAAGATCCGCCTGTAGGTGGCGCCACTGGGTCTTGTTTCAATCTTTAATGCATGTCCGTTCATGTTTGTTCAAATCCTTCGCGAGCGATAACTTTCGAACAATTTGTCGGATTTCTTCGAAATTTGGTAAATGCATTCCCTGCGACAAAACACCGTTGGTGATGCGTTTCAGCAAAATCCACCCGGAGGTGGCGCCACTAGAGTTCATTCCATTATTCCATGCTGCAAGTGATAACTTAGAAACACTTGGTCGAATTTCTTTGAAATATCCTACATATGTACCTTTCTGGGTAACATGAGAAACGTTGCGGCTCATCGGATTCTTCTCAAATTTGGCATGCATTACCATGCCAGGAGCTGTTGCTTGGGATTGCCTTTCGCTCACTTGCACTCACAGGTGGTGCCACCTGGTGGCAACATCACAAATTCGTTTCCGGGTAATAACTTGAGAACTGACCATCGGATTCTTCTCAAATTTTGTATGAATGTACATTGACATAAGATGTCGCTTGATAATGCATTTCACTGACTTGCGCCTAGAGGTGGCGTCACCTGGTGTCAAAATCTAAATTTGGTTTCTGAGCAATAACTTGAGGACCCTCATCGGATTCTTCTCAAATTTGGTATGCAGATGTCCCCACGATACCATGTTCCTTGGGATTGTATTTTTCCCGCTTCTGCCTACAGGTGGCGTCTCCTGGTGGAAAAATCTGTTTCCGGGCAATAATTTGGCAACTGCTCATCAGATTATTCTCAAATTTTGTATTCATATGTGACCCGCCCCAAATAACATGAACACCGGTGGGCATCTGGTACCGGCAATAACTTGAGGACCCCTCTTCAGAGTCTCAAAGTTCATATGCCGATACCATGACATGAGATGTCATTTGGGATTGTGTTTTGCCTGCTTGCACCTACAGGTGGTGACTCCTTGTGGCAAAGTCTAAATTTGGTTTCTGGGCAATAGGTTGAGGATGCCTTCATATTCTTGTCAAATTTAGTTTGCAGATAATATGCCATGAGTTGTCTCTTGGGGTTGCATTTCGGTTACATAATTTTCATGCTACATGGTAAAGAAAATATATTACAGTAGCAATCAACATTCAGTCAGCCATTCGGAGTTGATCTCAAAACCTGGGAAGGTGGAAAGACCCCTCTGCTTCTTACGCCTGTGAAGTAACTGTTGCCATCCTCATGAATATCTTCAGAAACCGACAGCGCTTATAAATATTGCTGCCATTTTGGCGGGGGACCTAGCATCCTCTGGCTGCTTGTTGCATTAGAGAGGATTACCCACCATCAGAATAGGCATTATATCCGATATTTATTGGAGGGACATCGTCCATAGGAAAATATCGTTGTCCGGTATTAGCTCTACAGTATACGATAATTACCATTACGAGCGTGTCTCCGTCATTCAATATTCAGCCGTCATCCATTAAAGGATTTCCTCGTCCATAATCCAAAGACCAAATTCATAACGACACCTGTCTCGTCAATACCAAGATACTAAGATGTGGACAGTTTAACTTTGTTTATTCCAGTTCAGTTACCTTGCTAATCGCATCAAAAAACAAATTCCAAACCCGTCTCTTCCTTCCAAAGATTAAACTCTGGGGTCCACGTAACGACAAGAGCGACGATTAAGATTTTGACATTGCGAAATATCCCTTGCTTGATATCAATATCACAGAAGGTTCTGCCTATTGTGCGGATACATATCACCTAGTAGCATTTGCAAGATTAAATGAGATAATGAGACGATTTCAATGAACGCCACAAAACATTTTGCAGAAACCGGTTTAACAAGGCTATACCACCAAGTGTTCGTTATTAAACAAATATGCAAATCTTATTTTAATATGCCCAAATGTGTTGTCTTGCTTGTCTTTAGATAAAACTGAACATTTTGAATCATTTTTTTTTTCTAAAAATCCATTTTTGGTTTTTATTTCATGCATTTCCCTAGCATTTCTATGTTAATCCGAGACAATGGGCATCTCGTGTTGATGAATACCAATGACATAAGCTGATATGATATGGAATTGAATGTGTAACAGTGATAATTTATAGTAAAAGTTTGAATAAAAGTTTTTGTGGGAAAGAGACGTGTCGGTCATGCACAGATGTCGACTTGGAAATTCATTTGAATAATTAATCATACAGATCATGGTCAGTGATAAGGATTTTATGTAAAGAACATCATGATGTCTTCCTGACAACATCATGATGTCTTCCTGACAACATTGAAACAACTGACCGCTTCTTTGTGGAAGGAAACTATCCTACTCGATATACAATGTTAGTACTGGGTTCATTTGTTACCGTTAATTCCCAGTGTTTTGTTTGCCTTGAACAGTAATATCAGTAGACCTTCCTACATGAACCGTGTTAATTCCTTATAATTCACTCAACTCTGGGCACTCTTATCAGAGACGTTCCCGAATGATATTCCTCGGGCTGTTCAGGGCCCATTCATATCTTTCAATTGAACGATTTTATCGCAATGGAAATCAAATTTATCGTTAACCTGTTCCTGGACCGATTTCTAGTCCCAACAAAAAATTGCCTGCCATAGCCTTATCACTAAACGTACTCCAAGCGCCAAATTGACATCGCTTTACAGACAGAGATCCACAGGAGCTTGATCCACTCGTTTCGAGCTGTTCCAACCAAGCTATCAACACCCAAAACCAGACAAAATAAAATTTTATAGCGTTATAGCTCTAGAGGGCTTAACTAATAGCATTTCATAATGATAATAGAAAGATACGTGATATCCTTATTACGGATAAGTCCGTTTCTAAAAATTTCAACTCATACGGGTGATTAAAATCTTCTGAATACCAATAGTCTACGTAATATACTTTGTAGGAGAACCGCAATGCGGGGGCAATGATCAATGGTCCGAAATGCTGGATGGTTTCAGTAGATAACGACTAACACTCTGTTAATAACGATTAATTCTGGGATTGATTCCATGGGTAAATTGCATAACAATCCTTCGATTGGCAAGAATCATTGGCTTTGGGGCTTCAATTCCGCGATTTAAAAAATCATGCCATGTTGGACGCTATACCCTCTTCAATTATATATTATCTCCATCCATGATGTTGATAGATCTTGGACTACTCTTCCACGTAGTTGAATCACCGAAGAGAGAGAGAGAGATTATTTACTCAGGGCACACACAATTACCACAATGCTAGTTCATATCATGGCCCTTACAACAAATGTAGTTTATATCGTGGAGATAAGGTGCAACCACGGGGAAACCGACAGCTCTGTGTATCCAGGCACACTTGGCTACAAAAAACAGAGAGCATACAGTATGTGCTGTTGATAAATCTGGCTTCATACGAAATCAAATATACTTCAACGACGTATTGCCGATGTGATGCCAGGAAGACACAGAGCTCAAATATCAGTTTTATCTGAACAAAACCGAGAGGGAATGGAGTCACTTTTACAGCAATTCAATTTCGCCTTTCGCTCAGAACGATGCCTGAGATGGGGAGTGTGTCATCTTTGAGACACCTTTTCGAGTCATTAATTTGTCTGGTCAAGAAACATATTGCTTATTGATAGTCACGTACCTCCGTTACTGTATATGGTAGACTAACCTCCTAATTATTACAGTATACCGAATGAGTCTGAAACACGAAATTCAAGGTATATACAGAAGAGGTCTAGATTGTGTGTCTAACCTATGTTATCCCTGTCATTCTAATAGCATTTTCACAAGTCCAGAGAAATCATACATTCTCATTCGAATGATTTCTTGAGTCGGCGCCTCTGTCATACAATATACAATTATTGCATGTTATAGAGTGGGACATCACGATTTGTCAGCTCGAGACAAGTGATGTACAACGAGCGCGCAGCGCGAGTTGTACATCACTTGTCGAGAGCTGACAAATCGTGATGTCCCACTCTATAACATGCAATAGTTGTTTTATTATACCGAATGTCATATTTGAATAAAATGGGACTTTATAATCATGTGAATGAGGACCGTACGGTGAAATAAGCATATCGTGTTCAACACTGCGCTGACCGTTGTTGATTTCAAAACACCGTGTCAAGATCAACTGTTCGACCTCGGCTTGTTTGTCGACTCAATCGCATAATTTGGAAGAGTAACGTTATCGGTGATCTGACGTACCTTTTCAAAAGATGTCAAATTTATTTCATTCAATTATCAAATCACATTCACCAATTTCTATCACCAACGGGCCGACGTATACACGTCAGGCCAACATATACGCATCAATCTTCGTTTCGGGGAGTATGTTGGCGCGCGCGCTATGGGAGGCAACTCTAGCTTGGTCCGACAGATGTCGCCGTGGAATAAATGTCATGTCCAACGCTCTGCCGTGGTACATGACATTTATTCAACGGTAAGGCAAGATATGACTGCATAATCACTGAACATCACGATTTGTAGAATGACACGTGACAGGCTGTGAACCACTGAAAACATTACGAATTTACATGAGGTATAATAATCTCGTATATTTCATCCCCCCGCGCTTGTTTTGAATTAGCATGTCGGTATCCCAAGCCTGCGGTTTTTGCTTTGACTTCCGATGTAGATTTCAGCCCGACATCAAAGTAGTTTTTTCAGCACTGAATTCAAACCTGTCACATTTAATACCTTGCAGCGGGGTTGGCGTAATCAGCTAGCTTAGCGCGTTCTCCGATTGTTTTGATTTAGAGGAAACTCCTTGATCTATTTATATCCAGAACTGATATGGGTAACTAACCAAGCCAGTGTATCGATCCTAATCGATTTTTGATTTTGTCTGCAAAATGTTCCTACTGGTCAGTCTTTATTCTTATAGCCAGTTTTAATGGATCCAAATTGATTGTTAGGTTGTTTTTTCCTTTGAATTCATATATTAGGTACTTCTTGACTTCAAGTAGACACATTCGACAATCGAAATAGCTTGTGCGCTGGGGATATCTAAATTTGTGATGACTGACTGTATTAATAATAGGCAGATACGAAAATAGTCGAGAAATCAGAGTATATTTTAGTTTTTCACATTGGGGGGAATTGTACCGTAGAAATAAATCATGCTATTTACAGATTTGCAGTACTTTTGACAGTTTCTTGTAATAATTCAAGGCTGGTCAGAGGGGTATCCACGTCGAGGTGAGTGTGCAAAAATATGGGTGATGGACTCCTAATTACAATACCCTGACAAAAAAGAAGGTCTAACATCTCAATATATGCCTCGACAAAATTCTGGACCATTATAATGTTTAACAACGAGGCCTAGAATATATTTTAATTCCATTAATATAAGCATACAAGAATTGTTGGATCGGAAATCCTTACTTCGGATCTGTTTTTCTATCAGACCTATATAATATATTGAACCAATATAATCTTCAGTTACAATTTTCAGTTACAACACATTCAGGATTCTAAGCTGATTTTCGTCTGCACGTTAGCAATCGTATGAAGAGGTTTACAATAATGTTAAGTGCTAAGTAATTCAGCGTATTACCTCTTTAGACTGTAAGAGAATCGCATCCTCTTTTCGCCAGAGTAATTGAAAATGACCCAGTATAACAGACATGTTCAATGTTAGACATGGTGTGCGACAATGATTTCTATTGACGAAACAACTGAATTTTGCGATACATGTCACTGAAATAGGCGAAGTAGCTGGCATGACCCAACGAAATTAATTCGGAATTAAAGAATTTGTCTTTGGTATTAATGAAGTATTGCTTGGAGCGTATTTCCTCATCAGTGTTAGACATTTATTAACACGTGGGATAATCCAGAACTGACTGGGTTCAGTACAGCCTAAAGGAATCCGTTCATGAAATAATGTGTTGTGAAGCCAGATATAAAAAATATGCTACGAGGAGGAGATAAATACGACATGTGCACATCCTTCTGGAATACAGTATTAGTATTACCCTCGTGAGCATGGTGAACGTAATGAACTAATTCGTAATCTTCTCTCCGACGGCTGTTTCGGCGTCAGATTAAGCCCCACGTATAGACATGATTACATAGTCCCTTTGGCAATTCTTGACATTTGATTTCGTACAATATAAGGCGGATTGTTGGCCCTTTCCTACTCACTAGCGCAGTCCGACTGACTTGCGAGTACTCTTCCAAGAGGATTACCCACCCATGTTTTCATATACATCATAACTCAGAGATAGATAATGTCGACTGACTAGCGAGTACTCTTCCAAGAGGATTACCCACCGATGTTTTCATATACATCATAACTCAGAGATAGATAATGTCGACTGACTTGCGAGTACTCTTCCAAGAGGATTACCCACCGATGTTTTCATATACATCATAACTCAGAGATAGATAATGTCGACTGACTTGCGAGTACTCTTCCAAGAGGATTACCCACCGATGTTTTCATATACATCATAACTCAAAAAGAGATAGATAATGTCGACTGACTTGCGAGTACTCTTCAAGAGGATTACCCACCAAATGTTTTTTCATATACATCATAACTCAGAGATAGATAATGTCGACTGACTTGCGAGTACTCTTCCAAGAGGATTACCCACCGATGTTTTCATATACATCATAACTCAGAGATAGATAATGTCGACTGACTTGCGAGTACTCTTCCAAGAGGATTACCCACTGATGTTTTCATATACATCATAACTCAGAGATAGATAATGTCGACTGACTTGCGAGTACTCTTCCAAGAGGATTACCCACCGATGTTTTCATATACATCATAACTCAGAGATAGATAATGTCGACTGACTTGCGAGTACTCTTCCAAGAGGATTACCCACCCATGTTTTCATATACATCATAACTCAGAGATAGATAATGTCGACTGACTTGCGAGTACTCTTCCAAGAGGATTACCCACCCATGTTTTCATATACATCATAACTCAGAGATAGATAATGTCGACTGACTTGCGAGTACTCTTCCAAGAGGATTACCCACCGATGTTTTCATATACATCATAA
>JAVTVY010036604.1:0-15958 GCA_036873755.1 Hanleya hanleyi
TATAGCTGTGTCTTTCCTCCTAGTATGGTGGTTGGTTTGGCCAGATATAAAGGTAGCCAACCAATAACCCATTTCTGCAATACATTTCAGAATTAAATGGATTCAAGGTGAGTGATGCCTTTGAAGATAACTGATGGGTTAATATACCAAGGCTATTTCGAAGTGAGAATATAAAATTGACTTGGGATGAGAAGATGTCACTATATTCCATCAGGCGAACAAACGCTGATGATAATTGTGGCATAATCATAGCATAGCTGCATTGTGATGTCAATTGTACTGTGATATTGCCACTCCTGAATAATGGTGTCAACCAATATAACAATGCAATATTAATTGTCAGCCCAATTTGTCCTGACCCTGGCATTGGTGTCACTTCATTGCCATGGGTAGATACTCCTGATATGAGAGGTTGCCACCTTGATAGCTAGCCTATTTATTCGCAGCTACAACCAAAGGAGTGCTTGACTAGCTACGTCTTCAAACTTTACATTTACTAATCTTGTTTGCACCCATCAGTTACAGAATAAAATCAGAGAAATGTTCATTGTGGCTACATTATTCTGTAACACGTGTGTTGTATGATCATGCAGGTTAATAACCTTCAGGCAGAGATTTTCTCCTGACAACCTGACACTCGACCTGGAGCTTCTCTTGACATGATCTTTCAGATTTGAATGTTAAATATATGATTTTATATGATTTCTGAATGACATAGCAATTATAAATTCTACTCATCACCCAGATGAGGATGTAATAAGATGACTTGATTCTTCCCCCAGGTAACTTGTGTCCAGTACTTTGGTTTTTCCCCTACTTCATGGAGAGGAGAATTGATGAAGTTTGTCCTGTTTTGAAGATGCTGGACTATAAGGTAAGATCATCTGATGATGCTGGACTATAGATAAGATCATCTGAAGACGTGTACTATAGGGAAGATCATCTAAAGATGCTGGACTATAGGTAAGATCATTTGAAGATTCTGTACTATAAGGTAAGATCATCTGAAGATGCTGTAGTACAAGGTAAGATCATTTGAAGATGCTGAACTATAGGTAATATCATCTGAGGATGGTGAACTATAGGTAAGATCATCTGAAGATGCTGGACTATAAGGTAAGATCATCTGAAGATGCTGGACAATAAGGTAAGATCATCTGAAGATGTGAACTATAGGTAAGATCATCTGAAGATGTGAACTATAGGTAAGATCATCTGAAGATGTGAACTATAGGTAAGATCATCTGAAGATGCTGGACTAAAGGTAAAATCATCTGAAGATGCTGGGCTATAAGGTAAGATCATCTGAAGATGCTGGACTATAGGTAAGATCATCTGAAGATGCTGGACTATAGGTAAGATCATCTGAAGATGCTGGACTATAGGTAAGATCATCTGAAGATGCTGGGCTATAAGGTAAGATCATCTGAAGATGCTGGACTATAGGTAAGATCATCTGAAGATGCTGGACTATAGGTAAGATCATCTGATGATGTGGACTATAGGTAAGATCATCTGAAGATGTGGACTATAGGTAAGATCATCTGAAGATGCTGGACTAAAGGTAAGAACATCTGAAGATGCTGTACCATAGGTAAGATCATCTGAAGATGCTGGGTTATAAGGTAAGATCATCTGAAGATGCTGGATTAAAGGTAAGATCATCTGAAGATGCTGGTCTATAGGTAAGATCATCTGAAGATGCTGGACTATAGGTAAGATCATCTGAAGATGCTGGACTATAGGTAAGATCATCTGAAGATGCTGGACTATAGGCAAGATCATCTGAAGATGCTGGATTAAAGGGAAGATCATTTGAAGATGCTGTACCATAGGTAAGATCATCTGAAGATGCTGTACTATAAAGTAAGATCATTTGAAGATGCTGGACTATAAGGTAAGATCATCTGAAAATGCTGTACTGTGAGGTAAGATCATCAGAAGATGCTGTACTATAAGGTAAGATCATCTGAAGATGCTGTACCATAGGTAAGATCATCTGAAGATGCTGTACTACAAGGTAAGATCATCTGAAAATGCTGTACTATAAGGTAAGATCAACAATATATAATTGAATATCCTTATAAAGAGCCTGATTATTGTTAAAGGGTTATTCCATTTCTGTCATTTCTGCCTTCCTTCTGTCGGTTTTACTGTTCATTCGTTTGTAATGCTGAGACTTCTCTGCAGGCTATCGGTTGTCACACTTTCCTGAACTTCAGTCATGTTGCTCATGTCCAAAGAATCCTATGCTTATGAACTTCAGTCATGTTGCTCATGTCCAAAGAATCCTATGCTTATGAACTTCAGTCATGTTGCTCATGTCCAAAGAATCCTATGCTTATGAACTTCAGTCATGTTGCTCATGTCCAAAGAATCTTATGCTTATGAACTTCAGTCATGTTGCTCATGTCCAAAGAATCCTATGCTTATGAACTTCAGTCATGTTGCTCATGTCCAAAGAATCCTATGCTTATGAACTTCAGTCATGTTGCTCATGTCCAAAGAATCCTATGCTTATGAACTTCAGTCATGTTGCTCATGTCCAAAGAATCCTATGCTTATGAACTTCAGTCATGTTGCTCATGTTCAAAGAAGCCTATTGCATATGGGGCGAAAAGGTCAAAGGTCACGGTCATGTTACCCCAAAAATGATAAACTCCTTAATAATGGAACTTGTCCATGAGGTGTCTTGAGTTACACTTCACTGATCTTTACAGGTGTATTGCTCATCTGTGTTCCAAAGAAGTCAGTGGATTTTTTATCAAGGTCCACGTAGCTTTGAAACGACCGACATTTTTCACACAGTATTTGATGTTACACTTCACCTACATTGCCAGTGTCTAGTAGTATTTGTGCCCTCGCATGACTCTTGTTGTGAACTAGATTTTATTTCTGCCCCAAACACTACATGTATGCACTTTGTCCGCTCGACTTTGTCTCTATAAACACCTCTATTGTTTATGCCATTGTGTTTTCTATTACCTCAGGTAGACTATGATAATCATGGACTCTTCCATGGGGGTGAGAAGGGTAGAAAGCAGGGTTCACCAGTCAGGATATTTACCAACCTGCCCCCAGCTAAAGTGGGACTGCCCAAGGATGAAGGTTATTGGTAAGCTGTTCTCCATGTTATCTCCTGCAGACTGCCCACTCTCACACTGATAGTATTAAGTGTGAGCTACATCCTACAGGAAAGTTGTTAACTGAGGGAATTTAACCGTTAATGCATCTCCTCAATGTGTTTGGTAGATCATGTGGAATCCCAAAATTTAGAAAAGTTAAAGGTTTCTGTGTCCAAATATCTGGAGATGGAAAGCCACCCACACAAGGCTAATTCCTGAGTCACTCTTTAGGGGGATAATCTTGACAAAAGATTCAAAAGAGATTATAATTATGAGAACATCAGGCAGTTCCTTTGTTTAAGTTGTATTTCAGATTTATTATGTTCATTCTTCAAGTTCAGTTAATCTAATATTTATTTTATTTGTGTTCGAAGTTTTTAACACGATATTGACTTGAATTTAAGCCACTGTTTTCTTCTTGCTCAGACAGTCTAATATTTTCAAATATAAATTGAACAATATAATTCTGATGACCAATTATTTTATAGGTACTGTGTGAAGTGTAAACGTTACTCCTCTCAAGAAAACTGGCACTGTAAAGAATGTGGCACTTGTACCAGTAAGGTAGGCTTCCACACTGGTGGATTCATTCGTCCAGCTGTTCACTGTCATGTCCATGCAACCAATAAGCCTGTTCTGTCCACCTAACTCTACGTTTGATGTCTCTACGATCTATTCAGTGAACAAGAAGCTCTGATCAGTGAACGAGAAGCTCTGATAGCAAGAGATAAGCAAGTAATGAATAGCTGTTGGATTAGCGTAAGATATGGTCCATGAAAAAAGCAATTTCCCTGATGGGAACAGCTTCTCGAGACGGATGGGTCCTCCTGCAAGTTCCTCTCCACCGCTTGTCACAACTGCCCTCCATATGGCTCGAGGAAACAAACAGAGGAGTCATAACAAACTGGGAACTCGTTTGCCAACCAGACAAGATTTATACTAGATGGCCTCATATGAGCCAGATGAACTTGATTCTGTAAGTGGGAGGTGTGTACTGTGTCGCAGCAATGGATTAGTCAATGCAATGCCCGAGTAGCCTTTGATATCTTTTTTTGCTCGAATACATCATGAAATTTGACAAGAAGTTGAGCTTGTCTAATGACGCATTAGGACACAATATGACGCATTCAGATACAATAACCAAGTTATTAGAATGATTAAATTTGTGGCTGATTTAAATTCAAATTGTTACTGATCATATTATCCAGAGATTTTGTCACTTGAATGTTCTAACTTTGTAGGATGGCACACGTTACGTACACTGTGATCGATGTAAGAGGTGTGTGAAACCTTCACGTGTCCACTGCGATGAATGTGACCTGTGTGATCTCCCACAACACAAGTGTGGTCAACAAACTACTAAGGGTAGGTAGCTTTTGCAGGCCTGCAAGTGGCTCACAGTGAATATATAGGAGAAAATATAGGAAGAGATTTGCAAAAATATAGGAGAAATATAGGAATTTTCTGAATAAAATATAAGAAAAAATCGACCATAGAGGTCCATGTCCCCTGCCAGCAGCACCAGCTATGGTGGATTACATCCACCATAACTGGTGCTGCTGCTGCGGGGGCCATGGACCTCTGTGGTCGATTTTTTTGGGTCGATGATATCTTATATCATTGATGAAGAGTATGATTTGAAAATGGAGATATCGCTGATGAGCTTAACATAATCTAATACAGCAGATGGCGCCCTTATTGGATTATGCACATCCATAAAACATAATACCAACTGTCCTCTCACCAATGTCCATGCACTCCCCAAGTTTGAAGTAGATTGGTTGAATCGTTCTAGAGTTATTGTCCAGACAAGATCTAAATGCTGAAAATCTAAGATGACTGATGGTGGCCATCTTGGATTACACAGGTAACTGAAAAGCAATGACAACTGTCCTTTCATCGATGTCAAGCCAAACTGCAAGTTTGAAGTCAATCAGTTGAATTATTCTAGAGTTTTGTCCAGACAAGATGCAACTGCTTAAAATGCAACATAATCCAATATCGCTGGTAGATGGCAGCCAAATTGGATTATGCTCGTTCATGAAACACAATCCTAACCGGTCAAGGGACTCCAAGGTCAAGGGACTCCCCAAGTTTGAAGTAGATCAGTTGAATTGTACTCCAGCTATTGTCCGGACAAGATCAAACTGCTTAAAATCTAGTGAAATCCAGTATGGTTGATGGTGGCCATATTGGATTAAGCACGTCCTTGAAAAACAATTCTAATCCTCCTCTCAACAATGTCAAGGCACTACCCAGGTATGAAGTAGATCGGTTGACTCGTTCTCGAGTTATTGTCCGGACAAGATCCAACTGCTTATAATCCAATATGGCTGACGGCAGCCATATTAGATTACGCACATTGCTGAAAAACAATCCCAACCGTCCTCTCACCAATGCCAAGGCACACCCCAAGTTTGAAGTTCATCGGTTAAATCGTTACGAGTTATTGTCCGGACAAGCAAATCTTAGATCCAACTGTTTATAATCCAGTATAGCTGACGGCGGCCATATTGGATTATGCACATTGCTGAAAAACAATGCCAACCTTCCTCTCACCGATGTCAAGGCACTCCCCAAGTTTGAAGTAGATCAGTTGAATCGTACTCCAGTTATTTTCCGGACAAGATCAAACTGCTTAAAATCCAATGAAATCCAGTATGGCTAATAATAATAATAATCTTTCTTTATCCTCGGTAGCCAGTTTGGCTATAAGCCAATCTTCCACTGGGCCGAGCACATTCATACACAGAAACATATCTCACAATCATACATCTGGTTTTTCGGTGTGGGAGGAAAGCCGGAGTACCCGGAGGGAAACCCACGAGCATGGCCTGGGACCAGAAACCCAATCCCACATACGACCGAGTCGACGCCATGCGGAATCGAACCCGGGCCGCATTGGTGAGAGTCCGAGATGTTAACCACTGGACTAACCGTGCTGATGGTGGCCATATCGGATTAAGCACGTCTTTGAAAAACAATCCTAATCCTCCTCTCAACAATGTCAAGGCACTCCCCACATATGAAGTAGATCGGTTGAATCGTTCGAGTTATTGTCCGGACAAGATCCAACTGCTTATAATCCAATACGGCTGACGGCGGCCATAGTAGATTACGCACATTGCTGAAAAACAATCCCAACCGTCCTCTCACCAATGTCAAGGCACACCCCAAGTTTGAAGTTGATCAGTTAAATCGTTCACGAGTTATTGTCCGGACAAGGAAATCTAAGATCCAACTGCTTATAATCCAATATGGCTGACAGCGGCCATATTAGATTATGCACATTACTGAAAAACAATCCCAACTGTCCTCTCGCCAATGTCAAGGCACACCCCAAGTTTGAAGTTGATCGGTTAAATTGTTCACGAGTTACATGTATTGTCCGGACAAGAAAATCTTACGGAATTACGGACACCGGTGTTTCTAAGTCCCCCCCCCCCCCCACTAAGTAGCGGGGGACAATAAAGGAGTGTAAGACAGGTCTGTACTACATTGTATGTTCCAAACTCGGTAGTTTTCTGGTGTTTAATCAAATTACTTTGACTGAATGGGGTAATAGTGTTGGTGTTTCAGGTGACCTGTTCTGTTGTTTCATTCAGCATAGAGAGATTCATGTTTTCAGCGAGGCGAAGCGAGGCGAAAAAAAAATTCTGAAATGTATTTCCTCATGTCAGTTTGACTCATTACAGAGCATTGATGAAAGTTTTCATGAGAAAAAGTCAAAATATAGGAAATATAGGAGGTTTTGAGTAAAATATAGGAATGAATCAAAAATATAGGGAAATATAGGAGGCACTTGAAGGCCTGCTTTTGCATGGAGTGATTAATGCTATCACATAATAAAATCTCTCTGTTCAAATTAAAGATTCTCATGGCATTGTCACATTGAAGAAATCATTTTCTTCCACTGTGACACAAATGAGTGACTGTGGCTCTGTTATGTAGATGTATACATGTTGATACCACCAGTTTACCTGCTGCATTGTATACTAGGTTTCTCACTGTTGGACATTGGAGGCCTACACTGTACAAAAGGTCATCTGAGTTGAGCGCTGACTGTCACACTTTTGCACTGGCTGTCCGTACCATTCAGTGTTGAGTACTTATGTATTTTTGTTAAATAATGATGTATACTATTCTTCATGTTTCATGAAATCAGTTGCTGAAAAAAATAGAAACTGTAGACAAATTTGCTAATCTCTGCACCAGAGGGACTCGTCCTGTTTGCAACAAATATCCAGCTTTATGTTTCTTGATTCAAATAAAAGTAAACCTGTATTCTTTCTATCACAGGGTGCCACATTTGCGGTGATCTAGGTCATAAACGTAGAGACTGTCCAGAGAAAAAATCTGGCAATACTCGGATACACAGGTGAGCTTCTATAGTTTCCCACTGCGGACAATGATATTAGATTATATATTTATAGATTGTCAGGTTGTTACATTGAGTTTCTGAATTTTTCAGACTTTTAATTTTTAACTCGTGATCGGGATCACACTAAAGCTATTCAACACATATCAGTGAAAATTGTTCCTGTCTCTTTTTATCTATCCATCAGTAGATGACCCGATATTAGATTTTCAGTGTGTTTCTTGTCAGGGTTTTTTCCCCCCTTTTATCGAGTTCCAACATTTTACTTATACTGGGTGGTGCATGTGTGCTTTTAAAAACACCAACTGCAGCTTCTGTGTAGTTCATATTGCATGGCAAGTGCAGCATGTTTATATATGTTACCTCTTACTATGGTCTATACTGTATTAATGTCAATTGTTCTTAATTGTATATCAACAGGAAAAGAAAAGGTGACAAACAGACCAAAACTGGTCCATCCAAGAAAACAAGGAGGAACTGACAGAAATGTAAACTACATGTAATGGAATTTAAAAGACTTCTACCAAGGCCGTTATGCAGATTCATGTTCTATTTCTCGGAAGTAAAAACAATGTTTGAATGGTTCATCTCTGGGGCTTAGTCAGTATGTTTCAGACACATTCAAGAAAGTAACAAATTCTACAATATCTGGATCTATACAGATGCTTGTTTACACCTGTATCATGGAAGCAAGGATTCTTAAATATTGGCCTGATTTCCGGAGATTGTGATCACGAGATGATGAAAAATCATTCAAGACAGTTGGTCAAAGTCCAGCTAGTTCAGTGGATGCGGGAAAACCTCAGACATGTGATCATTCACTGGATTAGGCACATGCTATGTGACCACCACAATGTCGGACGGCCCAAATTTCCGGATATGTTCTTCCTAAAACACTGTGTCAAAGAAAATTTCCATTTCTCAACATTCATGGCCTCTGATATTGATGAGTTTACAACCGACTCAATAAAACCTGAGAATAAAACACCAGAAATTCAAGCTAAGTGGATTAAACAATTCATTATTTTGAAATTTGATGGATTAAGTGATCTGTCCAATATTCCCACTGTCCCAAATTACTGGACTTTAATTAAATCGGTTAAATCAAACTAAAGATATCCAACCAGACGAGAGATCCTGAAGGATCTTGGTGCCCACCCTTGTCCGATAACTGTAGGCTAATGACAAGAGCATCTTTTTGTCCATTGTTACTAAGGCCCCATAAAAAAAATGCATTGTTTCCCATCACTGACTTTTCAAAAGGTCGGACGGGCGGTCCTTTTTTATTTTTTATTTTCAGAAGGGCATAGGAATGGTTCAGTTCATTCAAGAATCCACTGATATTAAGATAGTGATAGTCTACTTTGGTCCTAAAATGGTATATATACAATTCATTTTAAAGTTTCATTTTGTACACGGTCTTGCTAGAGATTGAATAAATACATTGGATAAATCTTCAGAAATCCCATGGCGTTTGTATTTCCATTCTCACCTCCTATACACTGCTATATGTGAGGTCATCTCAGTCTGATTTCGTAGTCGCAAACTCTCCATTTCTATAAAGGTAGACAACTCGAAAGATGGTATTAATAAAATCTGAATCATTGTGATTTGAAAGACAAAACTGTGGGTGTTTTATTCCAGCAGGAAACAATAAGCTGAGCTATTCTCACGAAATGGAGAACATGACGATTATGAATTGATGATCATGACTATGACCTTGGGCAGTCGTACCAGAAAGTCCACTAGGCATGAAACTATATCACTGAGGAATAGAACAACGAAGGTTCAACGAAAAATAAATATCAACTATACATTTATACCGTGACAATGCTGCAGATGTTGTGTTCTGGTATTACTACTATAATTTATATACGACTAGAAATTCATAAACAGAACAAAAATGAGACCAACTATAAAATTGCAACCAGCGCGACAATATTACGGACATGTCGCCTTGATTACAGCAAAGATACTTATCATTGAAAGACCTTCAACGAGGTCCAATTACAGAACAAAACGTAACAGAATTATTATCAGTCTTGGAAAGGATGTCAAGATAAACATCTTCAGTACCTCCAAACACAAAACAGTCCAGTAAGTAGTCTCGATCCAGGACAGTATCTAATAATCATGACATCCAATGGCACACAGAACAAACATCAAGCTGCTGGCAAGGCCCCGGTAATCACACAAGGTAAGACTCGCGTGTAAAATGTTGACATCACCCCAGCTCCTGGTGCAAACCAGAGTCAGTTCAGCCTCATTTTCATACCAAAAGAAACACAAGGCAGGTGAGTAAAATAAAAAATAAATCGGGGCGGGCGGAAAAATCGGGGCGGGCGGTGATGGGGAAACCAGGTATTTTTTTTATGGGGCCCAAGAAGAAACGATTGATTTGTAATTTTGTTTGCAGAATTTCGAATTTGAGCAAAAAAGGGACACTGGAAACACCAAGATATTATCTTTCTAAGTTTCAGGAGTTTCAATATTTCTAGAAACTGTACCTGATGTCGGTTGTTATAGTACAAGTGAAATGAGCAAAGTTAGTCTGAAAGTGAATGCCCGGAGGATACTTCGTCTTCCTTCTGTAGTATTTTTTTCTTTGCACGTGTCATCATTGGGTACTGGAAGCGAAGACAAATCTCTTTGACACTTTGACATGAGCTATGAAACATACCTAAGATTTTTTAATAAGGAACAAATGCTAATTCTATTCTATTTACTTGGCTAGTTTGAGTTATCTCTTTTAAGATACCATGCTCCAAAATAGTCAGTTGGTACAAACTTAATACTGAAGGGATCCGGTCCGTAATGTTGAAACAAAGTGTCTGAATCCTGATTATCTCCCTTGGATCGAAACACGCAGTAGTCTGCAGTTGTGACGTTGGCGTCACAACAGTGACGTCCCTTTGTGTAGCCGGCTCGTCGGCAGACAAAACGGTAGTTCACTTGCAACGGCATGGACTAAAGTAAACCGATTTAAAATTTGAAGAAATACATTTTAATTCAGAATCATTTGAACTCCTTGATATAGATGGTGAAGGTATGGATATTCTCTATAGTAAATATATAGAATATGCCCCACCGTTTGATCCGCCGACTCTTGTGATGCAACGTCACAACTCGGGAATATCGTATTAATTTGAAGCGTAACTTGGATTTTTGAATTGGACCAAAAATAATAAATTTACATGTAATTTTTACATTTTTAAACTGAAACTTACCTTACTGACATATGCGTTCGTGTGCAAACACGGATTAACAAGTGAAGAAATTAAAACAATAGCACAGTTCATTTCCCGCCTAATCACCCACGCCAGCACTCAATCACAATAGATCTCCACTTCTTACGCGTAAATGTAAAGATCCCAAGCGGGGAGGTCGGGTGGGACCATCACTCTGTCAGTAAGGTAAGTTTCAGTTTAAAAATGTAAAAATTACATGTAAATTTATTATATTTTTTACACAGTGAAACTGACCTTACTGACATATGCGAGAATCCCAAAGCAGGACGGAGGGAAGTCCAAGTGACAGCGACTAATGGCGTGAGGATTAGACGGAAGTCAGCAAGAGACTTCATGCTGGCCATAAAACTTAAATAAGAATAGGCTTCCATAAAGACTCAATAGTGACAGGGTCATATAACGGTATCGTAGACACTGTCCCTATAGTAAGCCCAGACCTCCCAGGCTCATCGGCGCTGACATAATGGAAGTTATATACACGTGCCCCCCCCTTTTTTAAAAGAAAGTTTTTTATGAGGAAACGTGTTCTTACCATTAAAAACCGATAAAAACACACAGGCCTCTAGTGTCTGTGTGCTGACCCGACCCCGGTGATCTGCTGCGCTGTCACCAGTGGTCCCAAGGAAAATAGGTCGTCCTTGATAAGTGTCATGTCTCTCAAGTAGTATGATGCGAAGGTTGTGTGAGATCTCCAAAAACAAGCCCTCATAATATCAGTTACCGACCTGTTGGTCCACAAAGGCCAGGACGCCCCAAGCGCCCTGATCTCATGTGCAGAGACATCACACAACGCAGCCTGCATCGATGACACTCCATCGTAGGCTAACCTAATAGTTTTGGAGAGCCAAGAAGAGATAGTGTTTTTAGATATCTCTTGTTGGCTCCGGGGACAAATGGTATAAATAATCGCCTTCGCCCAGCACGTAGTACTTTAGTGCGACTAATATATACAGTAAGGGCACGAACCGGACACATAAGGTTGTCCGATTCTAACCCTGAGGAAAGGAAATCAGCTAAAGCTGGAACCCTAAATTCTCTACAAGAAGTGTCGTACAGAGATTGGTTCTTGGCTACAAATTCAGGAATGGTAGTAAGTACCACATAAGTCCAGCGAGAATCATGCCTAATTTCCCTAGCATCCAAAGCGTGTAGTTCTGACACGCGAGCCGCTGAAGCCAAGGCTAACAAAAAAACTGTTTTGTAGGATAGGAATTTCAGATCGGCTGTAGTTATGGGTTCGAACGGAGGTTCTGATAAACTCCGTAGAACTAATGCTAAATCCCATTTAGGAAGTTTTTGGTACAGAGACAAGCCTGTCAATCCTAAACGATCTAACCAGAGCTGTTAGATTAGGATCAGAGGCAGGATTAACGCCAGTAGACAGGTTAATAATCCTAGATAATGCAGATCTGTAACCATCCACCGTAGATGGAGCAAGACCCTTGTCTTGAAACAGGTGTAACAAGAAATCTGCTATCTGCTGAACAGGGGCAGAACGGGCATCAATGTTTCTTCCAGTACACCACTCATGGAAGACCCTCCACTTCCCTTGATAACAAGCTGATGTGGAGGATCGAGTGGAAGCGACCATTCTTCTCGAAGCTTCCCTAGAAAACCCAACCTCAGTGAGCTGATCCTTGAACACTTGCAAGCGTGCAGATGGAATGCCTGAGGTTTGTGGTGGAAAATTGCTGACTTCGGTTGACGAAGTAGTTTTTCCCAAAGAGGTAGTCGTCTTGGGACGTCTACCAGTAATTCCAGAAGGTCGGGAAACCACGGACGAGCTGGCCACCAAGGGACAATTAGATAAACCACGCATGGATGCGCGCGTATCTTTTGTAGAACTAGAGGCAGGATTGAAGGGGGGCGGGTAAGCATACGCTATTAGACCCGTCCAATCCTGCGATAGAGCATCGACTCCCACTGCTAGAGGATCCAGTACAGGGGACATATACAGAGGGAGGTGATGATTCAGGTGAGTAGCGAACAGATCTATCAGCGGTTGTTCCCAAATCTGAGCGATTTGGCGCAGAATGTCTGTGTGAAGCTGCCACTCCGTCGGTATAATCTGATGTTTTCTCGACAGTGCGTCGGCTAGTACATTCAGATGTCCTGGTATGTGTCGGGCACGAAGTATGATATCGTTCTGCCAGCACAGATGGTAGAGTATCTCGGTCTGCTTCAGAAGCTTCGAGGACCGAGTTCCCCCCATCTTGTTGATGTAAGCTAGACAGTTGTGTTGTCTGTAGCTACCAGAACCGACTGGCCTTTGAGGTCCTGTATCAATAAGAGTATTGCTCGATTGACGGCCATGAACTCTAACACATTGATATGGAGTAACCTCTCCTGCGGAGTCCAATAGCCTGATATCGACTTGGATCCGAGGTGGGCCCCCCATCCTTGCATCGAAGCATCCGTGAACAGCTGATGAGTGGCTTGAAACGGAAGCAGTGTTACACCAGGCATCACGTTGAGAGGGTCCATCCACCATAATAGGTGATGTTTGACTTCCTCTGTGACAGGAATCATGGGATTCCTGTGCCTGTGTGGCCAATGCTGATTTAAATAGATCATTAGTGGCCTTAACTGTAATCGGCCTCGTGGTGTGACATCCTGTGTGGATGTCAGTAGACCGATTATTGATGCAAACTGGATGGCAGTGCGGCAAGAATGTCTGATGAACAGTGGAATGTCGCGACATATCTTGCACCAACGAACTTCCGGTGGCCGAGCAATGACCAATTTGGTGTCGAACGCCACGCCTAGGAAGTTCCGTTGTTGTGACGGTGTTATCTCCGATTTTTCCTCGTGTGGGAGATAACCCAGTAGTTCGAGGATGTGCCATACAAATGTTGTATCGCATCGGAGTTGTATTCTGCACATATTCCTGATAATGGAATCGTCTAGGTAAAAATGATATTTGATACTTCGACTGTGCAGATACGCCGCCACTAGCTGAAATACTCTGGTGAAGATCCAAGGGGAACTGGCTAGACCGAAAGGTAGGACCTGGAATTGGAAACGGCGAGCACCGACCATAAATCTCAGGTACTTCCGGTAACTTGGATGAATCGGGATATGCAGGTAAGCATCCCGAAGATCCAAGGAAATTAACCATTCCCCTTGAACCAGAGCGGTCCTGATGGACCGGAAGGACTCCATCCGAAAGTGAGGGGGTTTCATCAGGAAGTCCTTGTTCAGCCTGCGCAGATTTATTATCATGCGCATTTCCGGTGTATCCTTCTTTGGCACAAGGAAGACCGGAGAATAGAACCCGGGGGACCGGTCGTGGACCGGAAGTTCTATTACTGCATACTTCTGGATAAGTTTGTCCACAGATGCCTGTGTTACCAGAAGGTGTGCCTTCCGTATAGGTATACGGGAGGGCTTGGGAGCAGCAGTAAGGGGTGGATCTATAGTAAATTCTAGGGGGTAACCGTATCGAATAGTACGGATTACCCACGGATCCATCCCCAGTTTTTTGCCAATTCCGCCAAAATCCTTGAAGTCGTCCCCCGACCGGGAGACTGGATTTCGGCGGGACCGGAAGTTGAGGCAATTCGTGGTCCCGCCATGTCATGAGATTGACATGGCCCGAATCGTCACCGGCCCTGCTGCTTTTTGCCACGACCTTTCCCTTTACCTTTATAGTTGGGATTGGTCTGGCCTTGCTGTTGTGGCATGCGACCCGCCGCTTGAGACTTCCCTTTGGACCGGAAGCGGAAGTAGTCGGCCTAGGTTGCTTGGCTGGTGGACCGGAAGTGTCCGTAGAAATACGTTTTCCTGTCCCCATACCACCCGCTCTAGGCGGAGGATTAGGCTTAGCCTTCTCCACCGTATCCCTTAGAGACGGTATAATGCCATTAAACAACAGCGAAGATGCTGGCGAGTGCTCCTTCAAAGTACGAATGACTATATCAGGAGCATGGTTGACAACGGAAGACAAGTAAGCTTGTCGTCTCAGATGAACAACCATCGCAGCATTGAACGCGGCTAAAGCCATTGCATCAGCATTAGCTTTAGCAGCCACGTTCTGAAGATCCGCCAGTAATTGTAGCTCAGGACTACTACTAACTGCTAACTGCGAACGCGACAACCTGCTCAACACAGTGGATATGGCCGTTAGAAACCAGTCCATGTGAGAGGCTATGGCTACCCCCTGCCGCGCAGCTTCTTCCATAGTAGAAGACTGCTTATCAGTTAGCGGGATCAAGACCTTGGAAGGGACCTTGTTGCCTTTACATATGTCGGCAAGATCAGGTTCCAGTTCCGCGGCCTTAAAGTCATATGCCGAATCATGAATTCCGTACGCTCTAGACGTGGGCTTCTCCACCGGAAGTGGTGCCGAAGCGGAAGCCGGTCTAAAGAGTGCACGTTTTCCCGTTCTTGTAATACGTTCCTGCATTGTTTTAGGCTGGGCTAAAACCGTATCAAGAACGGAACATAAACCATGAATGGCATCTGACGCAGGAAGTGACGTCTGCATAGTAGTTGTCGACGGAGCCTCTGCCATAGTATGTAGGCGAGAGGACGTCGGCAGTGGGGGTCGTGACATATTAGGGTACAACTCGTATAGAGCTTCTAGTACCTCTGAATATGAACGTCTCTCCGGATCATGATCACTGTCATTATCCTCAATGGATTGACGTTGCGCGACCCCCTGACGTCTCATCGATGGGTCAGTAGATAAATCAATCGGATCAGACGATACTACCGGAAGCTGTGTCGGAACCGGGGATGGAACCTGAACAGTACCGGAAGCGGAAGTCAAAAGTCGCCGGAACTGATCTAGTTCAGCTGCCTGTTGTTCCATTCTTTGCAGAATAACAGCAGACAGAGAACCATCAATAACCGGAACTCCCGTATTGATTTGTGGACTATTAGAGACCCGCCTACAAGGGGATGCAATAGGCCTAGCCCACTGCATTTCCGGACGAACCGGAAGTCTCAACCCACCGGGGTTTGTCACAACAGGCCTCCTTATAGTGGGACCGGAAGGACGAAAAGTCCTAACCGGAATCCCGGAGTTAACCATACCGGAACCCGCAGGCGACCGGAATTGGCCGACAGGAAGTTGATAATGAGCCCTATATGGGTTTATGACACCCGACCCAGAACCATTCTCAGTCATACCCTGTTGTGACTGGAACAATGCCGTATTGTTTCTATTAACACTCTGAGGTATTAAGTGTGAAACTGGCATTGTT
>JAVTVY010036605.1:0-15851 GCA_036873755.1 Hanleya hanleyi
GAAATGGACTCATTCTGTCCGCACCGCATCTGAAAGACTGTGATAAACATTCCAGCTTAATTGTGCCGCAATGGCACGCATCGCTTATTTGCATTTTAATTGCGCAAGACTGCATTTCATGTATTTAAATGTGATTTAGTTTGTATGTAATGTATGTTTGTAGTATGTAGTATGTGGTAGTTATTAAATTATATTTTGCCATACCGGAGTGTTGTGATTTAACTGTACCATTCGCTCGTACGGAGCTTTTAAAGCACGCTTTCAGAATAGCGGCTACTACGCAGTGCAATATCTTACCTTTACATATTAGAAAATGTGAAAGTCTATGGAGTTTTAAAACTGCCTGTTTTAAGTTTTATTTTGATGATTTTAGAAAGACTGAACATTCATCTTAATTTATTACATATTTTACAGGAATTAAACTGACATCAAACTATCATATATAAACGTCTATGTTTGTGCTTATATTGTTTTAAACATGATACAACAGATTTGCGTACTATATGATCCTCTCTTACATGCTCGTATGCTTTGTAGTATGTATTCGTTATTCAACTGGTTATAGCTCTCGACCCTTATGGAAAGAGGATGTCCTATTCAGGCCACCGAGATGAAATAAAGATTATTATTATTATTATTAAGTTTTCCCGTCGTTTTTATAATATAGTTTATTTTCCCATTTTGGGTTTATTTCTGAATGTGGATAATGACGTAATTAGTTTTCATCGAGTTCAAATAATTTACCAACGAATTTACCTAATTTACTTCTGGTCGTTTGGAGGTCACCTATACATGGATTTCTTGTGTCCGTTGCTTGCTTTCTCTTAGGGCTATGTTTCCTTTGTATTCACTAAACACCGTATGGAGATTTTTGTCTTTCCTTTCTCATATTTCTGCAGATATATGAATTGCCTTCTTTGGTACTCTTTACACAAATTTAAAGCTGTTTTTTTTTCATGGAAGTAGAAAACTTATAGGAGGGTCATAATCATACAATAATCATGCATTAAATTACATTCGCCCTCGGATTTTCACCTCTTGTTATATTATTCACGGTACCCGGGCATAACCTTTTACATTTTGTCACAAATGCGACAAACGCGTTAACCCTGCATGCAGAGTCAACGCGTTTTGTCAAAAACTAAATTGTGACAAAAGAGTTAGGACTGAACGAAGAAGAATCGGCGATGCAAGCGATCGGCGATAGGAGGTCCATGGATGCGAGAATAGCCTTTCAAATCTGTGGAGCACCTTCATCCTCTTCACAAGAGAGAACACACTTGAAGCCATCAGGTCCGCAAACTTGGACATCAGTTGAACCACGCTTATCCACGCTTTACATATTCATCTATGCATTCAAGAGTGTGAGTCTCTCGATAAGCTCCAAACTCTCTTCCCGGCCATTTTTCCATGAGCTAACAACATAGATGTCCCAAACGATTTCAAGATCAATATGCATATGACATTCAGGGAATTTATGCAAGTGAGATTTTATGAAGTTATCAATTGATCCGATTATAATCAGCTAAATTTATGCTGGTATAAATTACAGAATACAGACTAATTTGACTAGTCCTTACAGACTAGTCTTTTGTGTTAAATGCCGACATTTCCATCTGACGACGATACAGCTCGCCAATCCCCAGTGTACGAGTTGTCACAGCGACACAGCTCACTAATTACCAATATACGAGTTGTCAGAGCATTTCCATCATACCTTTCTAGCTTTATATCTAATACCGATTATGCCGGTGCTAGGGGCCGTGTGGTGATGTCATATAAGTTGCCACATGAACAGGTACAATAAAAGCGTACCTGAGATACAACACATATCACAAATCGTTAGATTCTTGGTATGTGTTTTAGAATAGGTTAACCAGAAGACTATACTGTGAAGTTATGTTGCTCTGCCAGTATGTCGGCATCTCTTCCCACTTTTCTTATATGTATTGTAATTCACAGGTCTCTGGATGTCTACTCTTTTCCAATTTTACGATATTAATTGTTTAAAGCATTATGCAAACTATAAGACTTTGTTTCGAAAAAATCCAATTATTTTTAGAAAAACAGTTACCATAGCAACCAATCATGAAGGGCTTTATTTTGAAAGTTTTGAATGGTATGAGATTTTCATTATCAAATTTTCTGTAGTAACCAATTTGTGGCAAAACAAATATTAGTAAATTTGAAAAATTCAGCACCGAACCTTCCGTTTTGGACAGCCGCCATGATCACATTCATAAATGAGAAGCTGTTTCACAAAATCCTGCCAGACCATGTCCTGAGTAGAGCCATCAGCCTATTCTAGGTCACATTGCAACTAATGTTGGACATAACGCTTGGATCACAGAGATTTAGCTGGGTCGCTATAATATGAAATAGGTCCTTGGATTATGGATGGACGACGGCTCAATATCAAATGACGGACTGGACAAAATTCACATTATTCACTCAGGTATCAGATTACTACAAATATACCTATTATTTGCTCCGAAAGGTATGGTAGGCAGTTGCTCCGTTTCGCTGACATAATTACCGCGCACTCCTGTGCTCAGTTCCGCAGATTGATCCGTATCTGGAAAGGGCCTACATGCAACTGTGCAGCATGTGAATGACTGTCTACCAACACCCTCGGTAAGCACATCATACTGTTTTTTGATATAGACGTATTACCATGTGTACCTGGTACATGTATTACTATGTATGTATTACATGCATTGAATCTACTTATCTCTAGTTCACTGCGTGACAGCATCAACACTCATTGGCATACCAAATTTGCATCGGACTCAAAAATCTTTGGAGTACATTATCTCAGCAGCCAGTACGAATATTTTCATGAAATATTTATTTTTAAAAATCAGAAAAATATGGCAACAACATATCTCGTCCCCAGACGTTCTAATTTTCCATTTCGATTCTCCTTTAACAATATGAGAGGACTGGCAGAAGCTTTCAATTGGAACGATATAAAAGGACTAAGGAATACTTTCACTTCTATTGCAAAAATAGTCCGGATGAAGTTTTCACTTCAGTAACAATACGAGAGAACTGAAGGGTAATTTCATTTGCATCAACAACAATAGAGGGTTGAAGGATAACATAATATGTACCAGTCTTTGGAGTGGGCATACATGGTGGTCTTGAAGAGCTCTCTTTCTTGTGTTTTCATGAATACAACATAATCAGCAACGCAACGGTAAGAAAGGCATAATAGGAGTTGAATAACATTGTCACTGCATCCTAGTTGTATTGGTATCCGCAGGTGTATTCTGCTGGTGCTGCACGCACATTCTTTAGTCGATATACCGGAATACACTCTTGTACACTAGGGGAATTAATTAACCAATCGAAACCCTGCAAGTTTCTCTGAAACGTTATAACGCATGTAACGTAACGCATGAAATTTAATGCGTGTAATGTAATGCATTAACAATATGTGAGAACCGAAGAATACTTTCAATTGCAGCAATACGACATGGCTGATAATTTCATTTGCGTTAAAAACAAGACTGCAACAATAATTACAGCAGGATGTAATTAATGATTGTAACAACGAGAGGACTGATATATTTTGACATGACCAGAGCTTGATAAACTGATGTATGAACTTATTATGGCAATAATTTGGCCGAAGTATGATTTTTTTTCCAGATCATGTACATGTAAATTGCGTTTCTTCAAAGTCAATTCTGGAACAATTATCTGATCTTGGTACTATGCATAGTTGCTCTTATACGCCCTAAAGCGAACGGATTATATGATGGCGATTTCCATCCGTCCGTTCGTGTCCAATCTGTATGTGGGACAGTTTCCTATCTGCAGTTTGAATATTTTGTGAGTGAATACCCTACGCAGAGACGATTTGTCGCGTACCAAAAGGAAGATTGAGGGTGAAGGTCACTGTCGCCTAAAAATCAGGAAATTATAGAAAACTGCAAATTTGTTTGTGAGTGGATTCATTAGGGGGAAAAGCTGTGTCGCGTAACAAACTTTAGGGAACCAAACATAGGGAACTCATTAAAAATCACATTTTGCAGTGTCAGTAGATACGTTAGCCCCATACCAAAATTAAGGTCAAAGTCGAAGGTCAAGGTCACGGTGACCCCGCAATCTGGAAATCGTTAAAAATTAGTATTTTGTTGTGTCAGTAGACAATGACTAAATATACATTTAGGTCAGTGGTCAACGAATTACGTCGACGTCCTGTGGACCCAGATAACTTTCCATTGTCATGGTCAATGGAGAAAAATATTTTTGAAAATTGGGGCGGGCGGTGATGATAAACAACAGTTAGTGTAATGAACCAAACACTAAACACATTCGCTAAACTGGTAAACCATATCCGTCCCTCCCCAAAAAACCTTTCAAGTTAATATGTACCTCCTCCCATTGGTTTAGAGATTATACCTTTTTTATTCAGTATGAAATGTCATGCTACATGTATATATGAATGGAAATAAGTTATTGAAATAGAAGCTAATTCGCTGTGTGACACGTCAACATGAACACCACATCGGGAGCCGGATCAAGCCTAGGGTCCTCCGCTCTGACGACACGAAATACAAAGCGTGATCGCCCGGAATTGATGACGTCACGAGAAATTCCCAGATAAGCTCCGTCTTGGTCCTGACATATTCAGATAGAGCAGATTGAACCATATTGACCTTTGCATATCATTAAATGAAGTGGCCGGAAGTCTTCTTTGACCTTGCGCAATGATGTTTACGGTGCTGTTTGTGCGCATGCGCAGGGAAAATAGTCACTTCAGGCCACGTCATTTAGATCAGAGCTCAATATGATACATTGTGCGCTTTCCCTACTACTTACGATAGATTATTCAACTTCATTCGCGAAGAATTTTGCCGACTGGCTTCACAGGAATAAAATTAGCCTAATATCGATTTATCTGGCAAAACCGCTCGAAACATGGGAATAGTTCGTTTGAAATGAAACAGCCTTTTATATAGTTCTGCAGATGAAAGAAAACGAACCCTGAACGCCATAAAATCCCTTCTTTTATTGTGTAAAATATCGAATGGCAAATCATGACAGTATGAACAGGCTGGGCTAATCAAACGATATCAATCACCTTCAAGCTGGATTATTTATCTCTGTATGGAAGGTGATAGCTCTGACGCGTGATTTCCATCGCATAATTAGAAAGGTGAATATTCTCAGCAGAGACCCTGATTCTATTATACTGGTCGGGTGACGAAACGTATTAGGCATATTTTTCGAGCTAGCACTGATCGTCTTCCCGTTATTCTGACGATACTGTCTTATTCGCAGACTCTGACTAAGGACTGCCATGATGTCAGATGTGGAGAGATTCTCATAATTGAGAGACAGAGACAACTCCAGTCATTTTATTATAGAAACGTACAGCTTGATTTCGCATCATTTTTTTCTGAAAAATTGCCTTTAACAATACGACCAACTCATTTGACCAATTTTGCTATATGGATGTCAGATTTGGGTTGGCACCATGTGGAAAGGATGAGGTGATTTTTTTTTTAACAAATTCTGAATGATACATGTATACGGTCTTTGAGGAATTTTGTCGATTCCCAGAGAGTATTATTAATAATACCCTATTATTAAAATTTATGGGGAGAGCTCACACGTTGGTAAATATTGGTTTAACACATATACAGTACATCTGTTATACTATAGTTGGTATTCACCGTACAAAATAAAACCGGGACAATCCGGCATATACCTTTATTATTTATAGGCTACTATTTGCGTAGCAAATGAGTATTACATAACACGCGCATAATTAACAGTATTGACAGACAGCATATTGAACATGATCAGCTTCCCAAATACAAATTTATCATTAAAAAGTGTTAAATTGACAGTTAAACGCAACATTAAGCCTATCTGGCCTGGGGGGGGGGGAGGGGGGCGAAAAGTGCCCCCCTAGTGAACTTTTCTCTGCTGCTCCGAAACGACAAAACTGAGGAGGCTGAAACTTGGTGACTTGAAAGCTTATTTTATTGGGGTCATTTTGAGCCTATTTCCATATACCCCGGGGCAGAGGATCATGGATAAATTCAAAATGGCGGCCATGTGGTATCCGCGAAAGTCGTGTTTTTCAATCTTTTCGCTCCATTTCTTCACATTTTCCTTGCCTAAAAGGCCTCGAAAGTATTTTATTTATGCAAAACTAATTATTCTATATTTTATTTGATTTTTTTTCGAGAGAAAAATCGGTAAAATGAAAATTTCGAAAAATCGACCCCAAAAAGGCCGAAAAAATGGCTTCCACTTACAAAAGTGGTGGGTACTGGCAAGAAGTCATATGATCCTACAGAGAAATATACTGACTTCATATCTCTAATAACATCACCAGAACCAAGTGATCCCTGTGGTTATTTGTATCCCAACTACGCTTTTTGTACAGTTGTTCATGTGCACATCTTGGATGACATGACCACACGGCATCTAGCACCGGGTTGGTCGGTACTACACTGAAAAAAAAAATTCTTAAAATTTAAGGAATATTCCCCGACTATTACACCGGCGGAATATTCCTTAAAATTCAAAAGGAATATTCCGTAGCATGTTAAGGAAATTTCTTAACATGGTAAGAAATATTCCTTAGTTATGTTGAGGAATATTCCGCTGGTGTAATAGTCTGGGAATATTCCTTAAATTTTTAAGGATTTTTTTTTTCTGTGTAGATGCAAATATCCAAGAGCCTTGATATGATAGCCCCACGCAGCCATCTGATGGAAAATGATGAACTATGTGACCGCCCGATAGAAGAAAACGGTCCAAACGAGGGAGTATTCATACACTGTAAAAACGCTGAGTAAACGTTCAACCATAAAGTGGATGTAACTCGGTTGCAACCATAAACTGGTTCAACGTAGCACCAAGCAAATTTCAACGTTGAACTGAAATGAGGTTAAACGTACAACCACGAAAAGGTGTAACATTGAACTGAAAGGTAAAGGTTGAACCAGTTTCTGGTTCAACGTTTAACCATGGAAAACCCTGAACCAAAATTTGGTGTTACCTATAACCAATTACTGGTTCAACGTATAACCAGATTCAGGTTCAATGTTTTCTCAGAAATAGGTTCAACGTACAACCACATCAAGGTTAAACGTACAACCACATCAAGGTTTAACGTTGAACTGAAATGAGGTTAAACGTTCAACCACGAAAACGTGTAACGTTGAACTGAAAGGTAAACGTTGAACCCGTTTCTGGTTCAACGTTTAACCATGGAAAACCCTTAACCAAAATTTGGTGTTACCTATAACCAATTACTGGTTCAACCTATAACCAGATTCAGGTTCAATGTTTTCTCAGAAATAAGTTCAACGTACAACCACATCAAGGTTAAACGTACAACCACATCAAGGTTTAACGTTCATCCAGATGCAGATTTAAATGAAATCTGCACCGGATTGTTGTGGTGCAAATTGTACATGTATTTGCAGATTTAGTTAAATTCTAAATTCTTGCAAATACATCGGAACCATATGAGCAACCAAGTTACATCCCAGTGTTATTTCTTGCAGTCATCAGTGAAAAGCAGTCATCAGTGAAAAGTATATCAACCTGTAAGAAAGTGAAGGATATTTCAGAACATACATCAACAAATACACACTAATTGAAATAAAATTAATATATTTAAATCATATTCGGATATAATCTAATAACAGATCTGATTTCTAACAATACGAATACCTAGCTTCATCTATATACAAGAGTTCATGTGGTATCGATATCTTTGCATATTTGTATCCCAAATCTGACGCCAGGGGGCGCTGCTTGGGGTGCGGCTATGAGTCGCTGGATGACGAATAAGGAACTGTGAACCGCGGTCTAACTTTATGAATGCTCTAAATAAACACTAGACTGTTTGCAATCAAATGAACAACTAAAGATATGAAAAGCTAATATGTAAACATTGAATTCTACCAATTCATGAATCACAGAAACCACAAGTAACAGGGGTTACAATAATGGGGAAGGGAGTCTGGGGAGGTTTAGTAACATCCAAGATGGTACCACCTACAATAAGTTTGATGCCTCCTTTTCAACTGATGTTAGACTCATAACACTCCTCATCTAAGGAATGAAAACTTCAAGATGCAAAATGATTATCATGATTATTATTAACTTTTTTTTAGCTTACTGCTGTATGATGAAATATTACTGTATACATATGGCATAATTGTCTGTTAATATCACTGATCTGAAATATTTGAGTGAGCAAGTTAATTGCATTTTATCACAGTTTAGTTTTGGGACCTACATACATAGTTTATGTGTGTCCAACCTTCCTACACATAGTATAGGTGATCAGACTTCACACAGCGACCTATGTATTCTGAGTACATGTTATATCACTGATTTGAGTGAGCTAGTTAATTGCATTTTATCACAGATTAGTTATGGGACCTACATACATACTTTATGTGTGTCCAACCTTCCTACACATAGTATAGGTGATCGGACTTCACACAGCGACCTATGTATTCTGAGTACATGTTATATCACTGATTTGAGTGAGCTAGTTAATTGCATTTTATCACAGATTAGTTATGGGACCTACATACATAGTTTATGTGTGTCCAACCTTCCTACACATAGTATAGGTGATCGGACTTCACACAGCGACCTATGTATTCTGAGTACATGTAATATCAATGATTTGAGTGAGCTAGTTAATTGCATTTTATCACAGATTAGTTATGGGACCTACATACATAGTTTATGTGTGTCCAACCTTCCTACACATAGTATAGGTGATCGGACTTCACACAGCGACCTATGTATTCTGAGTACATGTTATATCACTGATTTGAGTGAGCTAGTTAATTGCATTTTATCACAGATTAGTTATGGGACCTACATACATAGTTTATGTGTGTCCAACCTTCCTACACATAGTATAGATGATCGGACTTCACACAGCGACCTATGTATTCTGAGTACATGTTATATCACTGATTTGAGTGAGCTAGTTAATTGCATTTTATCACATATTAGTTGGGGCCTATATACATAGTTTATGTGTGTCCAACCTTCCTACACATAGTATAGGTGATCGGACTTCACACAGCGACCTATGTATTCTGAGTACATGTAATATCAATGATTTGAGTGAGCTAGCTAATTGCATTTTATCACATATTAGTTGGGGCCTATATACATAGTTTATGTGTGTCCAACCTTCCTACACATAGTATAGGTGATCGGACTTCACACAGCGACCTATGTATTCCGAGTACATGTATTTAACATCACTGATCTGGGATGATTGAGAGAATTATTTAATTGCATTTTATCACAGTTTAGTAATGGGACATACTTACATAGTTTATGTGTGTCCAACCTATCACTGCCCTTACAGAAATTTAAGGTTGCGGGGAGCTCCCGCTAAGCTCCCGGGCTCATATGTTAACTTGTGCGAGCTATCCGCTACCTTGCGCGAGCTATCCGCTACCTTGCGCGAACTAGTGCGAGCTAACCAGCAGATCGCGAGAGCCAGTGGGAGCTACCCGTTAGCTTGCGTGAGATACCCGCTACCTCGCGCTCACTATCATAGATTGTTTCTAGTACTCACCGCAAGTTTGCGCTACCTACCATCATCGCAGAGTTTCAAACCTGCTAGCTCGCGAGAGGTAGCGCAACTTTGCGGGAGCTATCGCAAGTTTGAGATATTTGATAGTCTCTGTATTCTTGAGATTCCACACCATTACTTTTCCTGTCCAGCTATATAGGCCTTCCTTAAACCAACATCTGGAAAATCTGGGTCAGTCTCGTGACCAGTGTGTAGGAATACATAATAAAATTCCAAAGTTCCCTTCCACACAAGGCCAAAAAATCTGTTCTCTGCAGTGCTACAGATATTTACTTATGTTTTCACATTCTTGTGAATGATAAACTTTCTTTAGATATGGGATTAGTGCCCTTTTATCCTTGGTATTTCCTGCCCTGGAAATGGACTACTTTTGAACGCGGAGGGATGGTGTGTGATGCAGTCAGCATTTGAAAAATTGGAGGGAGAAGCTGTTATACATCTCAGTTCAATGGATGTATCTATAAGAGAGAGTCATTTCATGTTGTTTCATTAGTTTCTGGTAAGTACATGCTCTTTTAAATGATCAAGCAATCATAGCTGAGTTTTGCCTGAAGTGAATTAACATAGTGAGAGTAGGAGAGGGTTTAATTATGAATTTTCTAACTTAGACCTGGTGTAGAGTATAAGGCATATAATGCATTTAGTAATCCATTGAAACTCACCTCATGTTATTTCTTAAAGATGAATAGCAATTCAATTTGGATTCACTTGATACCAGTACTAGGCTATTTCTTAAGCAAACTAAATGGATGGTCATTATTCAGTTAACCCATGGTTAACCTCAATTAGCCATAAAACTTTTAATTTTATTGGATAGTTAATCTACCTTTTTGCAAAATTCAGATCTTTTCCCCTAATTTGTTCTGCATGTATTCAAATAGCTGGTGTATATAGTACATGTATGCTCACCCTGTCTTTGTTCTGATCTTGACCTACATAATGAATTTGTGAAATTGTAGGCTGAACCAGGGTCACTGATTTTGTGGATCAAGTTTGATAGGTCGCTGGCTTGCGCAACCTACCACTAGCTTGCGCCACCTACCGCTAGCTCGCGCAACCCTACAACAGTAATACAACTCTGGATCTTCGTTAACTAGCGCTGGCTACCATGGACAGCCGCAAACTAGCAATGTTTCAAATGGGAGCTTATCGGTAGCTCCCGGCAAGGTAGCAGCTTGCGGGGAGCTAGCGCAAGGTTGC
Organism: Hanleya hanleyi; assembly: GCA_036873755.1. NCBI lineage: Eukaryota > Metazoa > Mollusca > Polyplacophora > Lepidopleurida > Hanleyidae > Hanleya > Hanleya hanleyi. The sequence goes on from JAVTVY010036605.1 coordinate 10,811, forward strand.
GGTAAGCTATCGCGAGCTTGCGGGGAGGTATCGCGAGCTCGCGGGGAGCTAGCACAAGCTCGCACGGAGCAGGAATGGGGACCTGGCGCGAGCTCGCAGGGAGCTACAATCGGGAGCTGGCGCAAGCTTGCGCTAGGTTGCGGGGAGCTATCATTACCTTGCGGGAGCCAACCTACCGGCCTTATCGGGAGCTAGCGCAAGCTCCCAATGTTTCAAATGGGATCTTATCGGTAGCTAACATTGTAAGCTACCGCAAGCTAACTCCGCAATCTCTCTGCAATCTCTCTGCAATCTTAATTTTCTGTAAGGGTGATCAGGGGTATTTGAGAGAGCCAGTTAATTGCACATTATCACAGTTTAGTTTGAGTGAGCTAGCTAATTGCATTTTATCAAAGTTTAGTTATGGAACCTAAATACACAGTTGAAGTGTGTAAGACCTTCCTACAAAGAGTATAAGTGGTCAGAATTCACACAGTGACTTATGTACCCGAGTCAAATTATATTACACAATGTATTAATGATCTGGGACATACAGAGTCATAATATGGTAAATAAAAATTTATATCCACCTTCCTGTACAGAGTACATGTAATGGTGGTCAGACATTGACTTTTGTATCTGAAGTCAATTATTCGTCATGTATCGATGATTTGTGATATATCGAGTGTTGCATTGTTTTCTTGTATTCAACATCACAGTTAATTCATAGTAAACAACACCCTTGTCTTATCTACATGTAGCTGCAGAGTGTTATGTTGGGCCATCTGCTTCAACAGATGAGAGGGCTACAGGTATATCCACATTGTTCATCATTCTATCACAGTAATGAGACTTTGTTTGCATACGATGGTGTCACTTTTCTATCACCAGTAGTATGCCGGCCATTGTGGTTGATTTTTTTGTAAGGGTGTTCAGGAATGGTGAAGATTCAACACAGTTCCATTTTGTTCCTCTTCTACATTGTATATGTAATATGGTACCACAGCTTTAGCCTGAATATTTGTTGTATCACATTACCATTTCATCTTTTCTGTCACATCCAATGATACCGGTAGCCATTATCTTGTGATGCAGGCATGTCAGAGACCAATTATTTCACATAGTCCAAGTTATGAAATAATGCACACACTTCCACCATCACCCGAAACCCTGTAATGTATCATCCGAAACCCTGTAACGTAATGATCCGCACTGTGACGTGTCTCTGATCTTTCTTGCAAGCAGTTGGTCCTATTAAACAAATAAAGAATTGTGCAATATAATTTGTCTTCACTATCCTGTCAATATAAGCTTACATTTGTAAGTACCATTCTACAGGGGTTGAAATGTTTGTAAAACTTTACTTGTCCCAGGTGACAAGGGACTATTTTTTTTACTTGTCACCTTGTTGACAGTAGTTGTCTCAAAATATTACCAAGTTTTGACTTCCTTATATAACCGTGTTCTAATTTTTCATGAAATAGAACAACCAATTAGATTCAGACTTTGTTCTGTTATTCTTTTAGTGTATTTATTTGGGTAGTAGAATACACAGACAGACAGACTACACCATGTATACAGACAAATTACCATTTTGATTGGCTTAGGTGAAGGAAAGTAATTAGGATAATCAGCGTCGTCTGCCGATTTTTGTAATTTGTCCCCGAGTTTTGCAATACACAGAAAATTTATCGTACAGCTTTAAAACTTCACACAGTATATAAACTAAAAAAAAAAATTCCCCCATATGTAATTAATCTGGGAATTGACGAAAATCACCAATACCTACCATGTTATTTTGGGGCTACGATGACATTGACCTGCCAATGTTATATAACATGCAGACTTGGTGTCATGGCGTCAAAAAATAACCTACAAATCTCCCATCTAATTGCTGTTTTCGCGATTTGTTGAGAACTACTGGAAGGATTTTCTTGATACTTTGGAATAAAATTAGCACTTTTTTATTTTATTTCCTGTGTGAAGTTTTAATATCCCCCGATCAATTGTCTCCGAAATACCGCCGGATATATTATCTGTGACAGACAGTAGAACCAGTATTTTTACAAGGGAAAGAATGTTTTCAATATCATGTGAGTCACTCTTTCGACGGATAATTTTGGCAAGAAATTCTTGATTGTTCTGCCTTCTTGTGACTGGGATTTCATTCCGACGTTTCAGAAAACGATCCATATTACTGTCGAAGAATAGTTGCCACTAACGCTCTATTCAACCAAAATGACCGAACCACCATGACCAAACGTGTTATCGCTAGGCTGCATTCAGATTCTATCAGCTACGCTGATTGGCTGGATGGAGTTATTAGACTAATGAAATCGCGCGTACCATAATCACTCGACTTGTCACATGGTTATTTTCTATCTTCGCGCACAGGAGAGCGGTTTTCAAAACGACAGTCACAACAACGACATCGGTCATACGGGCCATGAAATCACATAAATTTTATCAACTTCGAGGCCTGCGGAAACTATGCTACACACATTGTTTTGTTAGGCGAAGTATATATCTGTTACAAATAAAAACGGCACTTTATGGCTTTGTTGTCGCAGGCGACAAGTCAGTTTTCTTTTTACTTGTCACTTGCGAAAATCACTTGTGAGCATCATATATCTGATTATTAGCATTGAAAATGACAGATTATTCCTTACATCTTCAATCGTGATAAAATCCATCACAAGATGATGATGTTCACTCTGTGGGAGCCATATACACTGTCGCCTCCTTCATCTTCCTCCAACAGTCAGACTCAAACAAATGGCTTCTTTCTGACCTTCTCCCTGTTACACTTTCTGTAGGAGAAAATATTAAATGGAGTAAGATCTAATATAACTAATTTATTCATAAAGGTTGGGGGAAATATCCCGATTTTCATGACAAGCACTCACTCACTCGGCCCCTCGCAACCCCTGGCAATTTCTCATGCCACCACCCTGCCTCGGGAATATCTCATGAAATCAATCCCACATGGTCTTGCCACATAAAAATAGTATATATTTTCACCACCCCCCCCCCCTCCTCCCCCACACACACACTTTACCACCATGCCCCCTTATCTGGATTGGAAAAAAATCATAATTACTAACATGGATATTATAGTATACTAATTTGGTAGCTACCACCCTATGTTGCATGTTTGTAAATCTCATCCATTTGCCTCTTGACACCCCCCCTCCCCCCTAACTGGATGTGTGTGTAGTGGGCATGGTGGGGGGGGGGGTTATGTAGTGGGCATGCTGGGGGTGGGGGGTTATGTGGTAATACATGGTACAGTTATGATGTATCATTTATCAAGTCTTATCAATGACTTCTCAAATTTCCTTTGATTGTGTCCTTGTAATGTATTCACTTACCGGTACTACTTGTCATCCATCATGGTGTATTTCATAAACATCAAAATGACTTCTTCGTCGATCAGGCACTAGGGCAGCTGGACTTCTCACACTTCTCACTTGATCACTGGATAAACAGTTACACAATGTTGACATGATATTACCCCATTGGACACAAAATGTTGCCAACATTTGATACAGTCTTACGACATTATGTAACTATTATAAATTCATTGGACTGATTAGAATTTCAGGCAAAATTGAGGGGTGACTGAATGTTAATAGATGTTTTGAATTATTATAGGATTATAACATGCATAGGAATTTTTTTTGGAATAGGAGATTAATGCATATTAGTTTGCAAGGACCTTAGAGTTCAACAAGCCACAAAGCGTATTGCAAGTATTTTTGTGGACAACGCGGCTGATAATTACTGGTATCCATATGTATATAGCTGTTGACCTATGCAGATATAGTGACAGTTTAATTAATTCTTTTTTGGAAATACATAGGAAATTATATAGCCTGTAAGGGCCTTAGATTGCACTCATCCACAACTGGTATGGAAAAACGACATGCTAAATGTAATAAGTGATTGGAAATTGCAAAATACCGCCAAGTGGTAACAGTAAATTATATCAATGACATATTAAAACAGACAACAGACAGCAAAATTCTTTCACGCAATGAATAAATGAACGGAGAATGAACAATGAAGCATAGCCCAGTTTTCGACACAGCTTCGATTTCAAAACATAAAGCGAAAGCAACGGGGACGAGATATCTGTGCGTAACGTATTCAGTTCAAACAATTGTTTGTCCATATTACTTACCAGAAAACAGATGTAACGGGACGAGTAATGTTCATTGTTAAGCTGCCAACAACACCACACGTTCTCTCTCCTCCTCACACTGCAATCCAGTAGGTGGCGCTTCATAAAACGAAGGACGATAACCGATGACCAGTTGAACCATAGTCCAGTTGAACGTTGAACCAAAAAGTGGTTCTTTGGACGACCACCGCGGGGAAAACAATAACGAGGGCGGGAAATACGTTGAACCGAAAAACAGTTGAACGTATACTCGGTCGAGAATAATTTTGACCCACACAACAGTAATACGTCTTTCATTTTTGATAACTTCTATGATTGTTTCTGACTGTTGATAGGCTATTTTATGAGCGAAAATAGTAATATGCCATCAAAATAAGTGCATAACAGCGAAGTTTCCCAAATCGACACGCGTTATTAACGACTTGGACATTCAGTTTTAAGCATAACCACATGGTTTATTTGGAAAAGTCTGCAGAATTTAACTTAATATTAATAAGAATATTACTCCCTGTTCTCAGACATTCATATCCCATTGTTTCGGTCATGTTGGTGTCGTTTTACCATGCACGGAGTTTCATGTGGTTGAACGTATAACCAGTTATAGGTTGAACGTAGAACCAATAATAGGTTCAACGTTTACGCCCAAGCTAGTATCATGTGGTTATACGTAGAACCAGTTATGGGTTGAAAGAAGAACCAATAACAGGTTCAACGTTTACCTCCATGCAAGTATCAATATATGCTTGAATTCGAACTGAAAACGTTCAACCAGATTCCGGGTAAACGTTTACTGTCATTAAAAATTGGTTCAACGTTGAACTGATAACAGGTTGAACATTTACTCCCTGAAATTGGCCGTTTTTACAGTGAACAGTCCAG
>JAVTVY010036606.1:0-16672 GCA_036873755.1 Hanleya hanleyi
AGGTTAATTTTGAGTTTTGTTCTCGAAAATCCTGCTAGAATTGGCAAAATTGATCAAAACAAAGATGGGGTAGGGGAAAAGTTATCGGTCGGATTTCCCAAAATGATATGTATAACTGGCAAGTGTTGCATACCGCCATACTCGCAAACACTCTGAGATTACGATACATGTGAATAATTAATTTCGTAAGAAACATCCTGCCCCTTAGGGTGGCCCTCCGCAGTTTCGTAGTAGTGGCCCCTCTCTAATTTCATAATACGATAGACTGCCCTTGTTCTGCTACATCATAATTCTTCTTGTCTTCTTAATAGCTTATATCTATAATGCCATCCTATTCAGCATTATCAACGCTGCAAACAAGTACGTACAAATCGAGTGCTGGCTTCGTCTACACGCTGATCGGGATCATGGAGTAAAGTTTATCCTGCCTCAGTTATGCCCCTTGGGTGTGCCTAAAAATCGGGACTCATTTACGGGAAGAAAATCTGACAAAAAACGGTTAGGTTGACACCCCCTTTTTTTTGCCTTTTAAGTTGAGACCGGACCAGGGAACGTGAGTAAGAAGTTTAATTGAAATCGCTCTTACAGATTTTTCTGGAAATTGAGCCGAATTTGACCATTTTTCGACATTTTTAAGGGGTTTTCTAGGAAAAATGAAGCAAGCATGGAGAAGAATGTTCGAGTTTAAATTTTCTATAACATAGCAGTGGTATATCTTAAAATAATAGCTTCATCGTGTTCTTTCAGAAAATATATACATATAAGTGATTTGGGTTGAAGGTTTTGCGACAACTGGTGGCCGAAAAACGGACCCATAGTCTATTCCATGCCGAATAAAAAAATCTCCGGAGTGCACCCTATAACATATCTAAAGCGGTATTTCTGGATGTTCCGATCACTTTTCACTTCTATTTTCCATATACGTTGATTATAGCGATAACAAAGAATACCCATGTGTTCGTTTTCTGATTTCATACGAATAAGCTTACGAAAAATAGTACTTCCATGTGAAAATCTGAGGGATTTTTCCGATGGGATTTCCACCGAACAGTGTATGCGTGGATTTCTCGATATATTACGTCGTAACGGTCATATCCCGCTATTGAGGCCAGAGATAAGTGAAGTGAGAGTGCGAAACGGTGTATGCGCTGTGGGAAGGTTGGTTCCATGTATATAGAAAATGAAACGCATCAATAATATTCTTTGAATTTTGTCGGTGAATGCTGAAACGTTGCTCGTCCAATAAATATTTTAATACTCCAGTTTACAACATTACTCGGTCCACCTCTGCGAATTTGTTTGAACGACAGAAAAATAGTAATATATGGTTCTAACCCGGTACCCTCAAACCCAGGATGCTGTACACTCTAAATTGCAAAGGCCACTCAGCTTGAGCTTCATATGTCGTTTAGAATTATTCATGTTGTTGTCATTCCAGTTTCTCCATCCTTTCCCATTTTAACGCTCTTTGTGTGAGAACGAGACGATGGGTTTATTTGTGCCGACCCCGCCATACGAAGAGGCCAAAGCTTCGATAGAATCCAATGATTCAGTACTACTAGTTGGTGGATCAGGTGATGGAAAGACCTTTATTCTGATGTACATTGCCGCAAATACTGATCACACTCCCATTGAATGTATTGATCCAGAGGATGTCGAGAAGATACTCAAACAGGAACTTAGTGGCGACGAGACTCTCTTGTTTGTATTTGATGATACATTTGGTACATCTTGCACACAATATGATCTTTTGCAAAAGTGGGAAAGAATATACAAACGGCTCGAAACCCATTTGGGGACACACAAATTCATATTTGCCACAAGAAAAAACATATGGGCTGACTGCAAAGTACAATTAGGGGAAAGTCGGTTGTTCAGCAATGTGGTTGAAGTATCAACTGCCAAATTAATGATCGATGACAAACGAAGATTGCTGGCGAAGCATTTGGCTGGACTGGTAGATTTCCTATATAATAACCAATGAAATCCATATGAGAACACCCTGTGGGAAAGTTCCACTCGACACAATCTCGGACAATGTAGGACATTAGAACCTCGATCCGCACTGGTAAGAATCCATATTGGCATCCATGTTGAAAGAATAACATCACGCGGAAACTCCGAGCAGCGCATGTCAGCTGTATGACTTCCGTTACCATGGACACTGATGGAGATTAGCTCAAGGAGAAAAACCGAGAGAAACACCTCAAATTAGAAGAGATTCTTCCCGTATAGAATCAAGGGAATGTCCATTTCATTTGGATATATATTTTATCTCTCGATAAGAGAGAAATACAACGAGGACTATTTGAGGGGAAACACATCCTACAGCATGTGATGTGCCTCACGTGCGGCGGATCACGGTTTACAGCTGAGAGCTGTAAAATCCTTACACCATTAATACGCGAGGTATTATGACTTCATGGAATAAGCCGAGCAGTCGCGAATGGGAAAGTTCATCCCATATACGTATACGAGATCAGCGCGTGACGCGCACTAGCCAATCAGAAGTAATGCCGGACTACTTTCGTATTTTCATGAATGAAATTTGTAGGTCAAATATACTACGCCTATTTTTAGTAACATTTATTATCGTCTGCTTTACACAATTATGACAATACCGATAATTGATGGATTAATATGTCGATGGACAGAGACATCAACTTGAATTTCTTGAAACCTGGCGATAGTGTGTGGGTAAAGAAATCCAGCCAGAAGGCAGTTGGAACATTCGTAAAACGGCACAAACCACTGGAAACATTTACTTTGTTCCGTGTCACAATGGATTCAGGCGAAATGATTGACGTGCCATGGTACGACTTGGACCCACTGAACATCGACGACATTGAACTTGATCAACCTAGCGCTGGGCCTACCGATGACCAAACCGAAACAACGGGGTTTGTTGATGTTGACTTGAATGATTTTATTGGAGCTCAGGAAAACAAAGAGACGGCTCGAAAAACGAAGTCACACTTAAATGTACTGTCTGAATACTTATGTGGATTGGGTGAAACCAGAGATATCAAGGATATTGAGCCTATCGCTCTGGGCAAATTATTGGCACAGTTTGTCGTCTCCGTAAGGAAACAGAATGGAGAAGACTATGAACCGAACAGTCTTCGTGGATTCATTTCCAGTTTCGACAGATACTTAAAACAAAATGAATATGGATATTCCATCATTACCAGCATTGAGTTTGCAAAAACGAGAGAGGCTCTAAAAGCCAAACAAATCCAACTTAAGAAGGATGGAAAGGGCAACAAACCGTGTAAGTCAGAGCCGATCACCGACGATGAAATCTCCAAGTTGTACGAAACCGGCCAGCTCGGACGAAGTACCCCAGACAGCGTTTTAAATACTCTGTGGCTCAACAACACCACCCATTTTGGCCTCCGTGCCGTGAAGGAACATCGTGAATTGCAGTGGGGAGATGTTACACTCAAGACAGATTCTGTAGGTCAAGAATTTCTCGAGTATTCGTGTGAACGGCAGACCAAGACCCGTACTGGCGCAAACCCGCAAGACACTCGCACTGTAAATCCTCGAATTTATTCCACTCAGTCTGACCGCTGTCCCGTGACCCTGTACAAGTTTTACGCAGAGAAACGGCCAGAATATACCAAGAGTGCAGATTCTCCGTTTTGCGTTGCACCAAAATGTAAAAATCCACGTGGAAATGAAGTATGGTACAAAAATCAGTGCGTTGGCGAAAATAAAATTGCCGCCATTATGAGATCCATGAAAACGGCAGCCGGCCTCTCGGAACAGAAGAAAATCACCAACACGAGTGCGCGAAAATATGTTGCACAGAAACTTGTCAACAGTAAAGTTCCTCCCACAGAAGTCATGCAGATAACAGGCCACAAAAACGTCCAGTCTATCCTGAATTATTCTTCTCTTTCGGAGCAGCGACAAATGGAAATTTCTGGCATTATCGATACACCAACACCAACGGATGCCATCTGCCTATCGTCCTCGCAGCGTGTCTCTACATGCAGTTCAGCCTCGGCCGCTGCCACGTCCCTCAGTTTCGCAGGTGAAGAATCCCATGACCTCCAAACATATTCGTCCATGGGTCCCTTGTTTAGTGGTTGTGCTATTTCAGATGGAACAATAAATATCAATTTCTCCCTACCTCACTTTCCGACTGGCGAAAAACGTCCTAGACTGTCGAGTGATTAAACTCTGGAAACCCGCGCTTTCTGCTTCAAGTTCAGTTCATTTCAGTCACGAGTTACATTGTGGACTTGACTCTTTCGTCAAACTGTAATGCTTTTACTCCTTAGCCAAGGCGAACTGAATTTATTCAACTGCTAAATTCGATAAATTTACTGTTTATAATGATTTCTAAACTGGGAACTCTCTCTTGCTGCGTAATAATCTTGCTGCGTAATAAACCTTGTGCCTGTTCACCCTACGTAATGTATATAACTGCGCAGTAAAATTGTAAACAAACCGTCAGCTGAAAATCTTTGTTGTGCTTTGTTGGTAATATTTTCGGCTAAAAAAAATGATATGGGAAATTTCCCACTCTCGAGAAGGAAAAATCATCCCGACCTCGCCTAACGGCTCGGTCGGGATGATTTTTCCTTCTCTCGAGTGGGAAATTTCATCTCAGCATCAAGTTATATGGGATCCTCTTATTCCCAGCTGTCGAAGTGGAAAGCGAAACATCTATCGCATTCTGCTTATGTTGCAAGGTGTTACGGGCTGATACCATTAAAGGTCTCTCTGCATCAAGGGTAGTTCGAAGATTCCAGAAACCATTTCATCACCTACGTAAAGAATTAGAGCGGATGCTAATAGACGATTTGAGTGTAAAGCAATACAAGTTTGTCACTCTCGCTGTGGTTATGCTCTGTGGTGGGCAGATAAAATGCAAAGACCTTGCTGTCACAGCGGATGACGTTGGAGATGAGGATACGAAGAAGCGAATATCGGATATTTTGGCAATCTTTGGGTACAATATTGGACACATCCGGCACTGCGCAGAGAAATTAATTGGAGAAACATATCTGGAGAAGAAGGTGATGACATCATTCGATTCTTCATCCTATGAAGTATATCAATTTGTTCATGACTCGGTCAGTGAGGCTGTGACAATGGTATTTGCTAAGGATCATTTGCCTTTATGTTTGAAGCATCTTCATCCCGATATCATTATTGAGATGTTGAGCCCTTCGAACAATGAGGATAGATTTGCCGTCGTAGACCCAGCAGAATATCATGACAAAGTTGCAGCAATTTTCACCGATAGTGCCATAAAAAGAAAGACGGATCCTGCTCGAATATGTCAACACCCCTGCGCGCAGCACGACAGAGATTTTCAAGATGCTTGGTGTCGATACCTGTTATCCCACAGGAAAGATTTGGAAGCCGTAAGCAAGAGAACATTTGATTGGTATAGTCACTGCTTCCTATACTATGCCGCACGATTTGGTAACATTGAACTCCTGGATATTCTCACTGATGAGATGTGTGGCCCATGTATACAACCCTATTGCAGCTGTCCTTTGAGAGGAGCCGCCCAGGGTGACCGGTTTGAGATTATGGAAAGTGTCATTGCAGCTCGTCATCCAACAGATGAAGAAATGTACATGGCCGTATGGGCTGCCTGTGAAGCCGGTAGTACATCTATACCTCCAGTGCTTTTGAAACGAATGAGCCCTGAAGCCAAGCAAAACTCCATCGACTTCGGAATTTACGCGGGACTAAGGAAAGGACACTCAGAAGTGGTGGTCGGTCTCGTACCATTAAAATCGGGCAATGAGCAGCAGTCGGTTGATCTGGCGTCCGCATGCGGCCAACCTGACAATGAAGATGAGGAAGAAGTAGCCAAAATGTTGTCACAGCTCAGTCCTGAACGTAGTGAACAGACACTCGCTATTTCTCTACGGTTAGCCTGCATGAGAGGACACAATAAAATCATTCAGATCCTGGAACAAAATCTCAGTGTCAACCGTGCAGAGGCATTAAAGCAGGGGCTGCTTCTAGCGTGCTTTTTTGGGAAGCTAGAAACAGTAACACTTTTGTTGAAGAGCTGTAGCAGTTCAACGAGCGAGCATGCCTTCCCATGTTGGTATGGCCTCAAACCAGCCTCACGCGCAGGGAACGTAGACATCATTTCCCTCATCCTGACTCACGGTGCAGAGGTGAACAACGACGACTTAGAATTGTTTTCTTCGCCGTTACATTTGGCTGCATATTTCGGTCGTTTCATTTTTACTGGAGAAAGGAGCTGCCGTGAATAAGAGGGATCACTGGGGCCAAACACCCCTGCATGTGACCATGATAGATATTAAAAGCAGGTTAAAGGCAGTAAGGGTAAACATCTCGAAAATGTTGCTTGATCATGAGGCGGATGTTAATGTCAAAGATCAGTGGGGATTAACTCCCCTGGGCCTTGCCAGAAGGATGCGCCATACAGATGTTGAAGGCTTGTCTGCTCAACAAGAAACTGACCATCGAGAGGTGACACAAACTGATATCGATGATACAGACATCGGTTCAGGGCGGGCAATAATCGACAACTATTATTGTTATGACTGACCTCGGTAAATAACATATGACTAAGGGATGCACTAGTGTTAACAGTTGTTGTATAGATTGGGAATGAGTATAGTTTGGGATAGGGCATTCGCCTTTCGCAGTGATATGTCATCATCACTAGCCATTGTTCGTCTGACTAAGCCGTAACATGGCAGTAAGCGGATCTACCGCCATCTAATCTAGTCGTATGATCTTTGGGGTTCCGAGTCACATTCTTGGTCTGGTGACATCTCCGAATATACCCACATTTCAACAAATTAGGGTACATCCCTGTAAATGCATTTGCCATCAACCGTGTTTGTGTTGTCCTGAGAGACCACGTGTAATCCCGTCACTGACACAAAATAAATCGTCCCTCAGCGTATTCTCCCTATAAACTGGGCTAACCTCGAAGCAAGGCGAAGCACTCTTCGATGTTCGTTCATTTACTGTTATTTGAAAGAACAGTTCAATTATTATTTGCAAGGTGCAAGCTTGTATACAGGGTGATACATGCATAGTGTAGAATTCATACGCATATTGGTTAAGCCGGTGTGGAGGCTAAGAATGTCCAGCGGCTACGAGTGTCCGGCTTCCTCCCCATGTATGACACTTTTCTCCACAAGTGTCCGTCCTTAGTTGCAATCGAAAACGATATGGAAAGGAACTCTAATCACCAGGACATACCGATCCATCAGACAGGATTACAGAGGGATGTGAGGGCATCGTTCCTCTCCATTTGTATCAGCGTGTACATGCGAACATGCGAAAAGGCTGGTATTGCGTTATTCTCTTCTGTCGTCTACGTGTCTTTTCATTCTTGTTGGAGAATGGAGTATTCCTAATTCGAGAGCTATGCATTGGGCATTATCGAAATGGAAAGAGAACAGAACGAGGAAATTTTTGGAACATGGAATGGATTGCATAGCAGAGAAAATAAACATCTCGGTGATCTTGACACCTAGATCCCTCAACGTTACCTCAGAACAGATGTAGTCGAGGTATATGTTCGCTTTATTAATGCTCTTGGTCGTGTTGTTAACACGTTGGAACTCACCTATGCACTGACGGCAAGCTGTGCCATTTAAGCTAGACAGATCGATTGTTTATCCAAAATCGGTCACTACATAAGAACATTTGATAAGATAATGCGCCAACGGATGTAACTCCCCGTTCGTCCTATCTTTTCTATCCAATCTGCCTGGAGAACCATGTGGAAGTGTTTTATTTTAAGTTGGCCGGATGGCTTCTGACAGAACACTAGTCAGCAATTTTATTTCTCCCTGGTAGTATGGCGTTTTATACAAAATACAGAACTGATACAGATGTGGAACTAGAGTAGTACGAAGAGGCTAAATTCTGTCAAAAAGATGTGACTCAAAATTGTGGCTGATCGCGGAGTGACGTCACGATGATGTCACATTCGGCCCCATGCCACATCCGGGTCAAAGGTCACTTCCGGTGACGTCCGATCACGTGAACAAGAGTGATCTCCCTCTACATAGAAGACCCCATTGACTGCGAATCGCATGCATATATGGGCTGATTCGTGGTGCAGTGGACAATCTTCAACCTCATGGGAAACCCACTCATGATCATTTGGGGTATGGGTTGTGGGATCTTGTTTTTTTTTCGTCTCGCCACGTAGAACACGGTGAAAGGGGTCGCGAGTCCATAATTTGATTTTTATGCCCCTCCCCCTTTAATTAGAGGGGGGGGGGGCATATAGCGATCGCTTTGTCCATCCATCCGTCTGTCCACCCGTCCGAATTTCTTGTCCGCGCGATATCTCGGTTAATATTTGATGTACAGGATTGAAACTTGCATGGAATGTGGCCAGTGCCTCGTAGTTGTGCAGCGTAGAGTTTTTTTCCGAGTTCCGGTATAATTTTCAAGAGTTATGGCCCTTTTCTGAAATCTCTGTGAATGGGACTTGCCCGAGCTGGATCTTGGTTAATATTGTATGGACAAGTATGAAATTCGCATGATATGTGGCCAGTGCCCACAGTTTTGCAGCATAAAGTTTCTCCCCGTTTCGCTTATATTTTCAAGAGTTATGGCCCTTTGTTCCTGAAATCTCCGTGAATTGGGACTTTTCCGGGTTGGATCTTGGTTAATATTGTATGGACAATTATGAAATTTGCAAGGTATGTGGTCAGTGCCCTATAGTTTTGCAGCGTGAAGTTTCTCTGCGTTTCGCATATATTTTCAAGAGTTATGGCCCTTTGTTCATTAAATCTGTGTGAATTGGGACTTGTCCGGGCTGGATCTTGGTTAATATTGTATGGACAAGTATGGAATTTGCATGATATGTGGTCAATGCCCCATAGTTGTGCAGCGTGAAGTTTCCCTAATTTCGGTTATATTTGCAAGAGTTATGGTCCTTTGTTCATCAAACCTAAATGAATGGGATATATTTATTTGTCCAGGCTGGATCTCAGTCCGTAACCGATTTCGACCGGGAAAATGGCTATAAAATTGTTATTCTACACTCCAAAGCAGACCACATATGTCCTGAAGTATGAAATTGCTCCAAAAAGAGTGAATTGGGTGCAAAATTCAAAGTTCACGATCGCTTCATAATTTCACCACAATATACTCCCATGGAATGTAGGTCTCATAACCAGGTCACATTTTTGGATTTGGCGAAAGGCCCGGGTAACCATCTTGCATCAAAACATTGTATTATTACTTGTTGGTCGATACTTGGAATATGTTTTATGCGAGGCATGCCGAAAAAAGTGACTGAAACAGAATTTTTATAATTATCCAAATTAGGCCTCCACAGACCAATACAGAACAGAACAATGGCGGAGCAGTATCAGATTAACGCGGAAGGGGGGAGGCGGGGGGCGGGGATACAATCGAGCAATCTCTGATTGCTTCCTTGCTGTGAAAGACTTTTTCTGAAAAAGACTGTGCGCATGCGCACTGAGCAAGTAGCGCTGGGGTGGTATTTTTGGCCGTCTAGGTGGATCCTCGTTGAGGTATCAGTGCGAAACACTCGTGAGGGAGCATCAGTCTGGATGGGTATGACGTGGAAATGACGTCATTCTGCGCATGCGCAGTAGACAAGGATTATGGGAATGGCCGTTTTGGGGCCGAGGTGGACCCCTAGTGGTCCGATTGGGTCGAGTGAGGTGTCAATGTGAAGCACTCGTATGGGAGCGTCCGACTGGATGAGTGAGGAGTGGAACTGACGTCATTGCGCGCAGACAGGGAATTGTGGGAAAAGCGCATGGGCATGAACGTTTTGGGGCCGAGGTGGGCCCCGAATGGGTCCAGTGAGGTATCGGTGTGAAGCTCCAGTGGTAAGCACTGGTGTGCCGTCCGATTTTAAAATTCTGCGCATGGGCAGGCAGGGAATTATGGGAAAAGGGTATGGGAAGGGACGTTTTTGGATCGAGGTGGATCACTCTTTGTCCGAATGGGTCATGGTCGGTACCAGTGTAAACCTCTCGTGGGGGAGCGTCCACCTGGATGGGTGTGCCATGGAAATAGGGTCTATCTGCGAATGCACATTAGAAAAAGTGTATTTGAATCGACGTTTTGAGGTCGATATGGACCCATTGTGGTCCAATTGGCCCTTATGAGGCTTTATTTTGAAGTTCTCCTAGGGTGGCAGTGGGTTGGACTGGTGTCTTGTCCGGTTTCATCATTCAGCGCGTGCGCCTCCTAGCCGTAGTAGCGAAAGCAGGCATTTTAAGAGTTAATTTGGGATACGTATGGGGTGTCAAAGTGAAGCTCTCGGTAGGTAGACTGCGACTTGAGGCATATCCTCGTCATCTGTGACGTCAGTAGGGACGTAATCGGTATGAGTAGTAGCCAAAGTGAACATTTTAGGGGCGCGTGCGGGTGAACCTGAGCGATTGAGGGGCCATCCTCTGTCCTAATAGGCCGTGTAGTTTGTGATAGTGAATCTCTCGGTGTGTAGACGAAGACTTGAGGGATTTCCACTTCATCTGTGACGTCGTCAGTACGAGTATTAGAGAAATCGGCTATATGAGGGTTCAGTGGTGTGCGTTCTGAGGAAATAAGGGCCTTGCTCCAGCCGGCTACCTGGTAGAGCTGCCTGTGTGTGCGTGTGTATGCGCGAGTATGTGTGCGTGTACATAGTGCTTAGTTAGTCGTCTCTCTTTCTGAAGACATGGAGTCTCTGAATAACCGTTCTTTTGTGTCGTTATAAGGCAGAACTGTCATTGTTACAGCGTCAGGGTCAATAGGGCAAAGACCACTGTGAGGCCAGCGAGTCGTCGTTGGTTCCGGCATGAGCACTGCATAGCCCGCTCATCAAGGACGGCTGTCATAGTCTAGTATACATATATATATCTCTACATACAACTGACACGAAATGGAACGCACGCATTGCATTCTTTTATTTTGCTTCTTAATCATCCATATCAAGACTTCCAGATATGTTGGTGATTGCAATGTGAAGTGACGCACCTCACTGCCAACCAACGAGTCGGCTATCGGCACATCCAATCGGTTTAGCTTCGGTCTTTGCACGCTTGCCGTTGTGACAAGTGGTTGTCAATTTCCCATACAACTGTGGTATTGTACATTTGGATCGCCCACCCACTCTGATATCTTCCAACAAATTTTGGTGCATGGCATAGCATTGTTAAAGATGATGAGTCTGTACAGGGTCTGTTCTTCGAGTATTCGATATTCAGCTCGGTGTCATGGCGGTCACATTGAAAGAGGTTTCAAAAAATTGTAACCTAAGCATACTTCAAACTGGTCAAAGCAACATTTGTGGCGCAGAAATTTGGGGGAATAACAGAGCAAATCCTGTCATTTCCTGACGCATGTTAAACTTCGTTACCGTACCAGAAAAAAATCTATAGCACATGACTACTCCTGAGTTCAGACTGCCCTATACAGGTGAACGCATAGGGGAATGTGTATGCAGTCTAGATGTTAAGTTAACAAGCGCTGGATGAGCGCAAAGACCTCCGTCGAGGCAACAGGGTCCGTAGGGGAATACATCACTGAATAACATAGGGCCGGATGCCAAGCTCAATTTTGCATTTGTTGGACGTTAACTTCACCAATGGTAATTAACCGGAGATTGAGGGTTCCCCACTAGCACGTCCAGCTAGGGATGTGGAAGTCGCATTGCCCGCAAATAATTTTTGTTTGATTTCACGTGCTTGAAATATTGGAGTATGGAATAGAGTACGACGAAATTTCGATACATTGACTTTGTCAAATACGTTAGATATGTATAAATTTTGCTCGTCTGTAAAGTGTTATGTCCGTTTCGGCCGAGTTAACATTAGTGGTGTTACCGCGGTGCCAGTTTTCGTTTTGTCTGGTTATGATCGATTACAGCGTCTGTAATAATTTTAGCTCTTAAATGAATATGTACTGTGAAAGCGGGGGTCGCACTTTACCTGGAAATGTCGATGAGGAAGTGTGGTTTTCCTTTATTTCTTTCTTAGACGTGTAGTTTTGTCACATTGTTTCGTCCACGGACACTTCGTTGGAACTAGCTTTGTGCGCTCGATTAGTATTTGGGATTCAAATTACGCATTTGTGCGTTCCTATATTTATATCAATAAATGTTGGGGATTATGTAACTTATGTTTCCATACTAATTATTTTTCTAAAATTAGAGATTATTCATATTTTGAGGTGTTGCTCTTTACTAAAATATGGCCTTGTAAAGCTGTCAAACGCCAGTGTTTGAATTCTGATTGGCTCTGCCAACGAAATCACGGTACGTAAGCCATGTGATCTCTACATCATCTGGCGGCCTATATGAAGTTCATGTAAGGTACGATCTGTGCATTCTGTCCCTTGTTCTTGACGAGGTATGATCAAATTGCCACGGCAAGAGATTATAGATATACAAATATATATATATATGTCATCCTACATCTTATAACGAAAATAGCTGACATGTGGTATCCTTCAGGATGGTGTTTTACCAAAGTGAATATCCTTCATGTTGAAGTATCCTACAGTGGTGAATGGAAGGATACCATAGATGTCAGGATATATATATCCTTCAGGATACTATAGATGTCAGGACATATCCTTCAGGATACCATAGATGTCAAGTCATATATCCTTCAGGATACCATAGATGTCAGGATATATATCCTTCGGGATACCATAGATGTCAGGATATATATATCCTTCAGGATACTATAGATGTCAGGACATATCCTTCAAGATACCATAGATGTCAAGTCATATATCCTTCAGGATACCATAGATGTCAGGATATATATCCTTCAGGATACTATAGATGTCAGGTTATATATCCTTGAGGATATCGAAGATGTCGGGTCCAATATCCTTCAGGATACCATAGATGTCAGGCCATATATCCTTCAGGATACTGTAGATGTCAGGATATATATCGTTCAGGATACTATAGATGTCAGGTCATATATTCTTCAGGATACTATAGATGTCAAAACATATCCTTCAGGATACCATAGATGTCAAGTCATATATCCCCAGGATACCATAGATGTCAGGATATATATATCCTTCAGGATACTATAGATGTCAGGTTATATATACTCAAGGATATCGAAGATGCCGGGTCCAATATCCTTCAGGATACCATAGATGTCCGGCCATATATCCTTCAGGACACTGTAGATGTCAGGATATATATCCTTCAGGATACTATAGATGTCAGGTTATATATCCTTCAGGATACTATAGATGTCAGGACATATGCTTCAGGATACCATAGATGGCAAGTCATATATCCTTCAGGATACCATAGATGTCAGGTCATATATCCTTCAGGATATAGATGTCAGGATATATATCCTTCAGGATACTATAGATGTCAGGTCATTTATCCTTAAGGATACAAAAGAAGTCTGGTTATATATCCTTAAGGATACGAAGATGTCGGGTCATATATCCTTAAGGATACCCAAGAAATCAGGATACCATATATCCTTAAGGATACCCAAGAAGTCAGGATACCATATATCCTTAGGGATACTAGATACGTAGGAATGTCACATATCCCTAAAGATACTTAAGTGGTACTAACCTGCAGGATACTTGTCTATCAACTTAGAAGCTGTTATATTGATAAATATCCTTAAGGATACTTCATTTTAACTATTACGAAACCAACAGAATAATAAAATCCGCATTAGTTTACTTTGGTATAGTTATATTCCAATTTGAATAGTTAATATCCTTTAAAGGATATTCGAACCAAGATATGCCTGTTTCCGGAGATGAAACTGCAGTACAGGTACCTTAAGTACTGCAGTTGGACCAGGTTTTGTCTTGTAAATCTACTATCGATGTTGTGTAATACTGAGAGATGTATCCTATGATTGAGTAGCCCGACCATAGGGAGATGCCAGGATTGCTTAGATGGCACTGCAGGATAGAGTAAGAGTTACCTATCAGGAGCTGCAGGTGGATCGTGGACTAGGTAGTGTTATCCTTAGACGGCGGAAGCGGTTACATGTCTTTAGGGTATCAAAAACCAGTTGTTCAGTACTGCAGGTTGGTCACTTTAGTGATTCAGGAGAACTGGCTTAAGTGACACTGGGAATACCTTTGATATTCTACCTCGATAGAGAAAATCATGGTTCGAGTGTCCTTGAAGGACTGTTAGTATTTCAAAACCTGTAGTTATTCTTTTTTCTTTTGGTATAATAATTATTACAGCCTTTTTGATACAAGCAGTGTATGATTTATTTAGGAGAGGGCTAAATTCTATCATAGACGAGTTCAGCCACTGTACGAAATATCCACCTTATCGGGTACTGCACCATATTAAATCGGTTTACGCTTCGGTGAATTAAACCTGCGATTTGTACAAAGATGAATCTTGTCAAATACATGTATATATAAAAGCACTTTGGAAATAAGAATATAATTACTATTCTTTGAAAATGAAAATTTGAACCCCATCTTTCAGTAGTTGTTTCATTTATCTACTTAATGTAACCTTTGAAATTAAGACTCTCTGTAATGCTTTGCTGATGTATCCTCTGTCTGGGTTAGAAGTGAATGACCCACCTTACCAACTCGACTTACCATGAGTATTTGGTGAATAGAGGCGAACCCCTTTAACGAGCGCCTTCTAAATGAGATAGACGTTACCATGGTGATACTATGAGAGAGAAGAGCCAGAAGTCTATGAGACGATCTGTGACCTACAGCATATGGGTGGGCTAGTGATTTCGGTCTATGGAAAGGCTCTTTTCATGTCTATGGTATTCCTACGAGGGTCGTGACACCTTACGTCACTGGTGGCAGCAAACTAACTTGATACAAGACACACTCTATCAGTCGACCAATCAGAAAATTCGTTCCAGTATATTGATGGAAAACCTGGAATACTGTTTGAGACATTAGGCCCCTTCCCACCCACACCTCCCCCTGAGAGGACGCCCCTACCCGAATCAACACGTTAGCGGCAGATATGAGACCCTGTGTGCCTAGTTTTACCAACTTGTAATTTTGTGCTACAGGCTCTACACATCAACACTTCATATTTTGTATGTGTACAGTATAGCATCCTCATTGACAGAATCCTCTACAAAACACATCTGATTTTACCTACACTCCGTTCTGATCTGTCTCAACATCATGTGATGATGATTCAATAAGCTCGGAATAATTTTGTATACTGGTGTTACTATGTGTTCATATTGACTGGTGATGGCTGATGAGAATATTACCCATATGGAACAAATGGCTGGATTCCAGCGAATAAAAAGTGCATGTTATTCATAAACAACATACAATTAATAATACTATCAAATAATTATGTATATTCCTTGTCGACATCAATATAATACAGACAATATTATGACTGAATCATGGTAAAAGATATTCAAGGGTATATATGTCTACACTAAACTGAAGGAGACCCATGATGCGTATTATATTATGCTGTAAAACTTCACTTGCTAATCTCGATTATGTTGCTTATTGTGAAAATAAATGAAGTTATGAAAATAAATTCAGTATGATTGCCCATTACCCTCAAATTAGAAATATCTTCAGCAGCTAAAGTTAAGTCAATCATAACAATATATTTATAACACCATGGTATTGTTGTAATATCACCCAGGTATTGATCTTTGGTTAAGAATGTAATAAGAAACATATATACCTGTTCTTTGTGTTATTCTGCATGCAGTTCATTCTGTATGTATTTAATACATGTACATATACCAGAAGTGGAATTGAAATTTGAATAAAATAATCAAAATATGTTCGGTTTTTACCTCTACTCAGGAAAGTCTTTGTTTCTAGAAGCTAAATTATTTCAGACACATTCAAGTCCTCACCTGGTCAAGGGAGATAATTTTGTAAAAAAAAGAAAACAAGTATAGATCCACACTGGTGCAGACCATGAGGTTTTTTTATGACATTTGATGATATTTGTGGAGCATGCTGCAGGACTTCAACTTTCATGAATCTGATATTATCCACACAATCCCATTCTACATGATATTTTTGCCATAGCATCGATAAACCAGATCCCTTCATTTATGTGGTCTAGATCCAGGAGCTAAATGGGAGCTGCAGGTTTTATTAAAAGTTAGATCCAATTATTCTGAGAGAAGGAATGAAGTCCGGCATGGTTGTTCTAAGTTAGAACTGGGCATCCTTGAAAATGTCTGACCGATGAACACATGTATCACTCTGCCGGTGGTCATTACATGCGTAATGTTTATTTCCTGAGGAATCAGCTGATATCCAATGTGTGTGTGGGGGGTAATGTAATGTAATTTATTATTTATTTATATATTTATTGATTTTCTTTTTGTCTAATTGTCTTCTGTTCAAGTCATTTGGCATCGGTAAAACCTGAAATGTATATCATGATCTCCTTATTTCATCTAGTGATAGTGTCTGTTTGGTTCCAGATCACGGGGCTGAACACGGCATGTGAAATGTGATCGTATGTCAAATAAATGCCCAGTGGTATGTCCAGGGCTTAAATCTAAAAAAAAAAAAAAAAAATTGTGAAAGGTTCTATCCATGCTATCAGTCAAAAATCTCAATAATGTAGGCCTACATGTGGAATGTAGACACTCCTTTGTTTCAGCTACAATTCAAAATAAGTTTTCAGAATATTATCAGGTTTTAACAAGCAAATTATTCTTCATCAACAAGTGTCACACAG
>JAVTVY010036607.1:0-15864 GCA_036873755.1 Hanleya hanleyi
CGCGCAAAGGTTTCCACCGCACCGCGGTGGAAACCTTTACACCGCGCGCGCCGGGGTCAAAGGTCACTTCCGGTCACGTGAACGAAAGCGGAAGTGACCTCACAGAGGTCATATGCAAATGTCACTTCCGACCTCTGAGCTCTACAGGCTTTGAGCTCCAAGAGCTCCGATCCAAGAAACACACTCGCAAGCACACACATACACACACACACACAGAGGCATACATACACACACATACATACGCACATGCACGCACACGCACACACACACTCACAACCACCTACCCACACACACACGCACACACATACACACACACACGCAAACACACATTTGCATACGCACACAAACGCTCGCATACACAGACGCATACACACACTTGCATACACGCACGCACACACACAAGCCTATACACACACACACACACACACACACACACGCATACACACATGCATACACACACAATATGACTATTCACATGCAGGACATGAGAGCTTCTGGACATGGACCTGATAGAAGTCCGGAATGGTGGAACATTCGTAAACATTCGGGCACTTTTACATCCGGGGACTTTTACATCCGAAGAGACACGGAAGTGCCCGAACATGATATCAGCTAGCGTGCTATAAAAGGGAAGCGGTCTGGCCGTTTCATCAGACACTCTGTCAACCACCAAGATGTTCACTTGTACTACGTGCTCGAAATCATTCACTCGTCTGCACGACTTGCGCCGCCATGAGGCTACCAAGCACGAAGGAACCGCCCGGTATAACTGTACGATATGTACACCGTCGTTTCAGCGCCCGGATCATTTACAGCGCCACACACGTGCACGCCATGAAGTACCCAAGCGTCCATGCGAAGAATGTGGTCGGCTTTTCAAACTGACCAGTCAGTTGCTGCGACACCAACGCACACGACACCCTGTTCCGCAGCCACGTTTGCAGATAGAAGAGCCCGTAGGCATCAATATCGAAACAGGGGAACTCCCACCCATCGCACGAGGGCCGATGATGATGTCGCCCTAATTCAACAGTCAAATTCCGACGACAAGACCTTGGGCCAGATTTTGTACGACGTGGAGGGCAAAGTACACTTCGTGGACGAAGCCATAAATGTTCCCAGCGATCTGTTACACGAAGACCATCCAGTGAGTGACATTTATCGGCGCCATTGGCCCATGATCCGGCACTGTTTCTACCGTCATCGCCCTATTCAAGATATCTACAATTTCCGACTGACCGACCTCGCCCGTCTACGTAGCTACGTAGAAGCCATCTTCAAAGATCAAACTACGGCCTTCAAATTGAATCTGGCGTTTGGTTATGTGCTGCAGCATAAAGAGACAGTCCAAGTCCGATATTTTTACCCGAGCAGTAACATCCGGGTATTTGACCAACCGTTTACCATCATTAACCGAGTGTCGCTAGAGACGATGCTGGAGAAACTGGACACCGTGGATCCCTTGGAATGGGCCCAACAACAACGCCCCAACACCAAGTGGACAGTGGAGAGTGTGACCAATGTTACGTTTTTCGTTACCAAGCTGACCGACCACTCCCATCGGCTGAATGCGTCACTCATGCACTGATGAATACCATAACATGCCGTACATACTCTATATGTCTACATGTTGATCGTTGACGGTACGGAGGTGACCGAAGAGACACGGATGTTACCGAAGATGTCACGGCTCGGCCCTCGACTTGGGGATAGTTGAACTGAGTGTGCTAAAAATAGATCACCAGCTAGCGTGCTATAAAAGGGAAGCGGCCTGGACGTTTCATCAGACACTCTGTCAACCACCAAGATGTTCACTTGCACAACTTGCCAGAAGCTGTTTACTCGTCTAGATAATTTACGACGCCACGAGGCCTCCACCCACAACGATGCTCGGTATACTTGTACAACCTGCGCACGGTCATTCAATCGGGAGGATCATTTACTGTGCCACGAACGCTCATTCCACGAGGGCGCGACGGAACAATGTAACGGTTGTGGTCAACTCTTCAAACGACGCAGTCAGTTGCTGCGACACCAACGGTTGATTCATGCCCCGGTACCATGGCATGTGCGACAACTTCCTACTGAGGAGGAGCCGCGGAAGGTCAGACCTAGTGAAGATGAGCCCGGGGAGACGAATGCCACTGGTGATGCGATGAAGGAGAGCCCGTCTATACCCACAGTTCAGAGCCTGGATATCCAGCCGGACCCCACCGTTACGGTTTCGAGTCATACGCCTGACAACATCGAACATTTTCTGGACGAGCCCATAAATGTTCCTAGCGATCTCTTACAGGGCGCCCATCCAGTGAGTGACATCTATCGGCGCCATTGGTCCATGATACGGCACTGTTTCCACCGTCATCGCCCTATTCAAGATATCTACAATTTCCGACTGACCGACCTCGCCCGTCTACGTAGCTACGTAGAAGCCATCTTCAAAGATCAAACTACGGCCTTCAAATTGAATCTGGCGTTTGGTTATGTGCTGCAGCATAAAGAGACAGTCCAAGTCCGATACTTTTACCCGAGCAGTAACATCCAGGTATTTGACCAACCGTTTACCATCATTAACCGAGTGTCGCTAGAGACGATGCTGGAGAAACTGAACACCGTGGATCCCTTGGAATGGGCCCGGTTGCAACGCCCCAACACCAAGTGGACAGTGGACAGTGTGACCAATGTTACGTTCTTCGTGACCAAGCTGACCGACCAACCCATCGGGTGAATGTATTCACCCAGGCACTGATAGATACTCAGAATGCACAAGCAACTATCTGAGGATATGTTGCCTCAACGGTATCCTGGGCTGCCCGATGATGATTAGAATAAACGGTTCAAAGCGAACATGGCCGAAGATGGAACTTTCTGAAATGAAGACTTCTGATTGGACAAGAATACATCTAACGGACAGGAACGAATATGACAGATGCAAATGGTGGCCTCTGATTGGACAAGTCTTCTTGAATTGTAACACCAAGTGGATAGTGGAGATAATGACCAATGTTGCGTTCTTCGTGGTTAAACTGACCACCACCTCCATCGGATGAAAGTATTCACCCATGCACTGATAGATACTCAGAATGCGCAAACAACTATCTGAGGATATGTTGCCTCAACGGTATCCTGGCCTGCCCGACGATGATTAGAATAAACGGTTCAGATGGCACTTTCTGAAATGGAGACTTCTGATTGGACAAGAATACATCTAACGGACAGGAACGAATATGAAACATGCAAATGGTGGCCTCTGATTGGATAAGAATCTTCTTGAATTGTAAATATACCCAACGCGGCTCCCCCAGCGTGGGTATGATGTAACATTGGGGAAAATAAACTATATGAAAAAAACTTCTTGTTGTTGTTGTTCTCTCATGTGTCATCCTTGTTGTTGTTGTTGTTGTTCTCTCTCTGGTCTATATCATGGCGTTATGTTAGAGTGTTAAGGTGTAACGACGGGCGTTGACGGGCATCACTGCATTTCGAAGAATTAGTGACAATTCCATGGAATATCAGAGCTTCTGAGCTATTTCACCAGGGCGTTGAAGCATTAAGAATGGTGTTGGTGGGCGTTGCTACAAGATGACACCTCACACGGTCCATTTGGACCGCGGATGGTCCATCTCTACACCAAATACCTTCCTGCACTGCCCCAAAAGGCCCACTTTCGCTACAACTTGTACTAATGACGTCATCGATGACGTCACAGATGCTGTAAATATCCCTGAAATCGGGGTCTATACTCCGAGAGCTACAACATGACACATCCCATGACGCATTCGCAACGCGGATGGTCCATCTCTACACCAAATACCTTCCTGCACTGCCCCAAAAGGCTCACTTTCGCTAATACTCCTACTGATGACGTCATCGATGACGTCACAGATGACGGGAACATCCCTCAATTCGGAATGTACACCCCGAGAACTACAAAATGACACCTCCCAGGACGCATTCAGACCAAGGATGGTCCATCTCGACCCCAAATACCTTCCTTCACTGCCCCAAAATGGCCACTTTACTTACTACAACCACGCGCGCTGCGCCCGGAGAACCCGCGTTCGCGCGCGCGCGCTGCGTGCTGGGGCGGGCCAGGCCGGTGAAAAAGTCCCGGAGGTTGAACATTGGAACTCTTCTGGGTTTGGAGGATGAACATACGGACGTCTAAGGGGAAAAATTGGAACTCTTCTATGTTTGGAGGTAGTTTTTAGTGAAAACCCGGAAGTGACGTCACAACCCACGTGACCTGCGTATATACTCCTGTAAAATAGAGCCGATTTTATTTCTTTGGAGGGGCAAGGTCAATAGGACTTGCGCTTTTTATACTACTAAAATGTGAAGTAGATTACATCTTACATAGGCCTTAAGGCCGTGATATGCATATGAAGTATTCTGGGGCATGGTCAGTACTTCCCAATTTCCCCTTTGTCCACTACTCGCCGATTTTTTTGATTTTTTTTTATTATTATTTATTTATTTATTTATTTATTTATTTCCTCGAGAGCTTTAAAATAAGACCTCACTCTACCCAATCGGGCCACTAGTGCTCCACCTAGACTCCAACATGTCCACCCTGTATGGATTTATACATACATTGGGCTAATATCCCAGTATATGAGTGTCTATGGGTGTATATGCATCTATTTACAAGCCTAGCCGGTACTTAAAAAAACATTTCATAGCTCATAGTAAAATCCATAAAAAAAAACTCCACCACCCAAAACACGCAAAAAAGATAGAAATGTGCGAATCAGGGAGATTACCTTTGCCTACAAGAGAAATTGGCCTAGTCTGAGTTGTCTCCCTTGCATCAAAGCGTCTAGATGGGGCTGTGGTTTGAAATGTGCGATTATCCGGGGAAGCCGGGGAAATTGACCTTGGGTAGCCATTTTTCTTAGCGTTTGTTACATAAAACAGACCTGTACGGAATATTTCCACTCTTTTAAACCATCCACACCCAACAAAATTATATCAAACTAATTCATGCATTCAAATGTAAGTGATTCATATACCGCGGAAGACCACATGAAGGTCCCCACCGATGACGTTCGATGAACGTTCGTGATTTTTCTTTGCTGGTGCAAACTGGACAATAAATGCTCGACACTGGGGTGGCACTGTATCATAGACTGGTCGCAATATATGTATATTGGTGTCCATGTGTTGAACTATTTGGTGTAAAATGTCTGTGGAGCGGACACAAAACTAGACATTTTTTTTCAGGCATATTTTCTCATCGCATGGGCGGAAACAACTGCCGAAACAAATATTACCTCAAAGGCAGCAAACCAGTTAGCAATGTAAGCCTGAACAATTATATTTTCAATGAATACAAGGTTGTGTTGAGAAATATATCTCAAAATATGATTAATTAATGATTTTCCATCATGACAAACGAACACCCGACCGGCTTCCAACAAATATGGCGGCGGGTATTCGAAGCTCGAAGTCAGAAAATTGCCAAAATTCAAAAATTCAGATCTCATCAACCAGAACGTCTTATGTGCTCACAGTTATTGACTATATCGTAAAATATGTATACTTGCTAACCTTAGTTGGGTTCGTGATGAAATAATTTAGAAATAAGTAATTCGAGCACTTTTTGTGACATAGCAAAACGAAGATGACAGCCGTTTCCCTTTTCGCTGCGATGGTTTACACGAAAAACCGGCTCAGTTATAAAAATCCATATCTCCGTAAATATGAAATGTCCAAACTTTTTACGTCAAGACAATATTCTCTTATATGTGTACTTCCTATTTCCCGCAGGAATTTATGCAATATAAATTCTTTCCGCAATAAACTTACAATTTACTGGTAATGGTAACGAAATTCTCCGTCTCAATTTGAGCTTCTTGTACGGCGGCGGAACGCCAAGATCAAAGAGCGCGTGCTGCAACGTAGCAGATCACGTGAGGGTCTAAATATAGATCGTTTGTTTACATATATCAGCTGATCGTGTCTGATATATAACAAACAATACCTTATAACAACAGTACTTTCCGTAATATCTGAATAGTTGATACTCGACCAAGAATTAATTATGACAGAAAAATTATCTTAGATAAGTTTTCGCCCTATTCATAGAAGTATTATTTCCGTCACATCAATTTCTGTCACAGTACTTTTTCAAAATTTCACCAATTCGCTCCGGGCAAGCCCCTGTGCTGGTTCAATAATTTCAGTCCGTTATGCCGCCATCTTAAACCCACCACCCACCCATCCACCACCACAGCCGCCATCTTAAACCCACCACCCACCCACCACCACAGCCGCCATCTTAAACCCACCACCCACCCACCACCACAGCCGCCATCTTAAACCCACCACCAGGTTGATTAAAATAAATTTGTAGCTTCACAGGCACTGTCTCAGTTTTTTTGCGACCTCAGCATCCCTAAGAAAATTCTTCTTTTTTTTACATTTCTTTTCCTACATTTCTTTCAAAGTTTTGCCAAAAACTATGAACTTGAACATTGAGTTGTTTGATGTTTTGTGCAGAAATAGTATTGGTGAGCTTGGCTGATTCTTCACGTATGGCAACTCGAAGAACATTGTTGGTTTCATGTAAATTGTATTCAACTACTGCATTAGTTGCCCAGATAAGATGCATTTATTTGGGTCTGGACAAAAGAAGTTAAAAAGATAAAAAGCCTCTCTCCCTCATGTTTTTTATAAAAAAAATGTGCCTTTGAGGCTAGATATTTTATTCACCACATGGTTCAATCAGTGGTTCATACAAAAGCGT
Source organism: Hanleya hanleyi (assembly GCA_036873755.1). NCBI lineage: Eukaryota > Metazoa > Mollusca > Polyplacophora > Lepidopleurida > Hanleyidae > Hanleya > Hanleya hanleyi. Next base: position 6,749 of record JAVTVY010036607.1, read on the forward strand.
ATACAAATTCCATAACGTCTTGGTGTGGATTGTTTGGGGATTGAGGGGTTGTAGCACATCTCGTGCTTCATGTTTGAAATGTGTCTTCACTCGTGCTGAATATAAAATATTCGTTATACACAAACTGTGGTGTAATAAAGACATGTAGTTTAAGGGTATAATTGCAACCTAGTGAAGGGCAGAAATTAACTAATCATATATGTAGGCGTAAAACAAAATAATTGTATGGACATTGGGGAGTAAATGTGCAAAAAAAAGTGGGGGCAAGGCAAACAAGCGCTGGATGAGCGCAAAGACCTCCGTCGAGGCAACAGGGTCAGTAGGGGAATAGTACATCACTGAATAACATAGGGCCGGATGCCAAGCTCAATTTTACATTTGTTGGACGTTAACTTCACCAATGGTAATTAACCTGAGATTGAGGGTTCCCCACTAGCATGTCCAGCTAGAGATGTGGAAGTCACATTCCCCGCAAATAATATTTCTTTGATTTCACGTGCTTGAAATATTGGGGTATGGAATAGAGTATATTGTTGGAAAACCTGGAATACTGCTTGAGACATTAGGCCCCTTCCCACCCACACCTCCCCATGAGAGGACGCCCCCACCCAAATCAACACGTTAGCGGCAGAAATGAGACCCTGTGTGCCTAGTTTTACCAACTTGCTTGTGATTTTGTGCCCTACACATCAACACTTCATATTTTGTATGTGTACAGTATAGCATCCTCATTGACAGAATCCTCTACAAAACACATCTGATTTTACCGACACTTCGTTCTGATCTGTCTCAGCATCATGTGATGATTCAATGAGCTCGGAATAATTTTGTATACTGGTGTTACAGGTCACCTTCACCATAATGTATCAATTACCATGGACTTGTACATGTATCACATTCATATTGAATGGTGATGGTTGATGAGAATATTGCCCATATGGAACAAATGGCTGGATTCCAGCGAATAAAAAGTTCATGTTAATCATAAACAACATACAATTAATAATACTATCAAATAATTATGTATATTCCTTGTCGACATCAATATAATACAGACAATATTATGACTGAATCATGGTAACAGATATTCAAGGGTATATATGTCTACACTAAACTGAAGGAGACCCATGATGCGTATTATATTATGTTGTAAAACTTCACTTGCTAATCTCGATTATGTTGCTTATTGTGAAAATAAATGAAGTTATGAAAATAAATTTAGTATGATTGCCCATTACCCTCAAATTAGAAATATCTTCAGCAGCTAAAGTTAAGCCAATCATAACAATATATAACACCATGGTATTGTTTTAATATCACCCAGGTATTGATCTTTGGTTAAGAATGTAATGAGATACATATACCTGTTCTTTGTGTTATTCTGTATGCAGTTCATTCTGTATGTATTTTATACATGTACATATACCAGAAGTGGAATTGAAATTTGAATAAAATAATCAAAATATGTTCGGTTTTTACCTCTACTCAGGAAATGAAGTCTTTGTTTCTAGAAGTTAAATCATTTCAGACACATTCAAGTCCTCACCTGGTCAAGGGAGATAATTTTGTAAAAAAAAACCAAAAAAAAACCCAAGTATAGATCCACGCTGGCGCAGACCAGAAAGTTTTATGACCTTTGATGATATTTGTGGAGCATGCTGCAGGACTTCAACTTTCATGAATCTGATATTATCCACACAATCCCATTCTACATGATATTTTTGCCATAGCACCGATAAACTAGATCCCTTCATTTATGTGGTCTAGATTCAGGAGCTATTGGGAGCTGCAGGTTTTGTAAAAGTTAGATCCAATTATTCTAAGAGAAGGAATAAAGTCCGGCATGGTTGTTTTAAGTTAGAACTGGGCATCCTTGAAACTGTCTGACCGATTGACACATGTATCACTCTGCCGGTGGTCATTACATGCGTAATGTTTATTTCCTGAGGAATCAGCTGATATCCAATGTGGGGGGGGGGGGTGGCCAATCACTGACTCTGATTTTCACCACCTCTGTCATTCCACACCTTTCTGACACAGCTGAACCAATCAATAGTCTGTTTTGGTTCTTCCATTTCATCCAGTACATCCATTGTGTAACAGTCCTGTTACATCTGATATCAGAAGTGCTAACCCTGTAAGTTGGAATCAATTGTATACATATAATATCAAAACTCACTTCATTGAAAATGTTTATGGCCTTCGAATATATTTCATTCTTTCGTCTTACACAACCAGATGAAATCCATCATACCAGTTCGCACCTTTCATACGTGTACTTAATAGAACTGGAACCTGACCATGTTACAAGAATTTGCAAAAGTATCAAATGAGATCTGAGTACTATGAGAACTTAATCCAATCTATGAGTGATCAATAATATGAATTCTGAAGAACGATGATGGATCTTGACCACTGGTTGAATTGGAGTTCATGTTAGTGGCATGAGCATGATAATAATCCAGTATATCATAATCTAGAACAGGGTTGTTTATATCAGTAACTTCTCTATGAAGCAATATTTTGACAAACGAAAATTAGATCGCAAAAGAGAATATGTATACTGTGTTTGAGGAATATTTCTGCCTCCCCAATGGAAGGCGAAATTTGAATGAATGGTCTGTGTTGTCAGTGTGTCTGATGTCCCCCTTGCAAAGACAAGAAAATTTTCTATGTAATTTATTATTTATTGATATATTTATTGATTTTCTTTTTGTCTAATTGTCTTCTGTTCAAGTCATTTGGCATCGGTAAAACCTGAAATGTATATCATGATCTCCTTATTTCATCTAGTGATACCGTCTGTTTGGTTCCAGATCACGGGGCTGAACAAAGCATGTGAAATGTGATCGTATGGCAAATAAATGCCCAATGGTATGTCCAGGGCTTAAAACTATAAAAAAAAAATTAAAAAAAAAATATAAAAAAAATTGGGAAAGGTTCCATCCATGCTATCAGTCAAAAATCTCAATAATGTAGGCCTACATGTGGAATGTAGACACTCCTTTGTTTCAGCTACAATTCAGAATAAGTTTTCAGAATATTATCAGGTTTTAACAAGCAAATTATTCTTCATCAACAAGTGTCACAGCACACAATGTGGATGTCACTAAAGTATATGTATATTATTTATCAGCTTTATTAAATAAGTTTACAGACTCACGCAGGTAGATCAATTTGGTGCTTCTGCAAAATCAAACCATTATTCAACTGCCAAATGCCAAGATAAATAGCCCCCCCCCCCCCACCGGAAATGTAATTTATCAGCAAAATTTAGAATAACTATTTTTAAACAACCAGGCTGGTGAATATCATCAACTGAAAGAAAACAAGTATCAGTAAAATCAGGGCATCGTCGATTGTGCTGTTGTCTTCCAGTCAGTGAGTCAGTTTGATATGCAACAACAACAACTTAGACTATTTGGTTGGCTTCGACATAAGTCATCAGCCGACAAATACTTTACGATATATAGAAATGACGGGTGGTGTACTATGAATCATTGAGTTGTAATGACATCAAATGGCGACAATAAGCTTACCAGAAAAACGGCAAAAAATCGCATTGTCCGTCTCTACAAGCTGGGGGGCCGCCATGTTAAATCTCCCGGTGGATGGGAGGTGGAACCCGACTACAGAAGCAAGGCCCACTGTAATGCATTGCAATGGGGAACCCCATTATTTCAATTGTGTCCAACAAAAGTGCCTCAAAATTTCGTCGGGAACCATGACAATCCCTATTGGAAATCTTATGAGTCGTGGGTTCCCCATATGACAATTATTTGGCGGGGGATTTCACGTTGCGCTCCTAGACCCCCGTCTGATCGACGGAGGTAAAAAAAACGCTAGTTTCTGGTACACTCCCCAGGAACGCCATTCTGAATTTACCCACAATGCCCTCCTTCTAACAATATGTAAATAGACTGAAAATGATCGCATTATAATAAGGAAGATATTCAGAAATAATGGATTCTTGAAATCGATTAGCTCTGAAGATGTAGGTGAAATTCTACCTTGAGCTTATTCTACAACCAAAGCCCGCCCAGGCCAAAAGAGATAGCAAAAATTTCCTGGAAACCAATGAAAGAAAACCTGGCACCAATGATTTTCGCAATTCGCAAGGTCCACTCTATCAGAAAATGTAAAGATACAACAATTTACAAATCAAAACTACTCGGCGACAATTGGCCGCACACTATATTCCTGAGACTCACCGAAGACAAGTACTGATCTTGCCAGACGTCTTTAAATCGGATATATTTCTTTTTTCTTCGCTTCTAGCATATAGAAACCCTAACATTTATAAACAAATCTTTCCACGCATCTCTGGATCTCCAGCAATATTGACATATTGGTTCTCGTTGGCGACTAGTAAATGTATCTGGGAGGTATAACCTGTGACAATGTTACTAGTATTTGATTACTCTGCGGACTAGATAAGAGCCTTTTGCTCTTAAGTCTGCGTACTAAATCGTGCCAACCTACAGTATTTGTACCACTCCAAAATGTTGGGTGGCCTTTCGAAGTCCATGACTTCTAGTATATATTTGGAATCGATAAGAAATGCGCCTTTAACAAATATATACATTACCATAGATATAAGGCATACTTTTATCTGTATAAAGACAACATCTAGAGGATGTGTAAAAGTGTCCACAGGAAGGATCAGTACCCTTTACAGACCATATTTTCCGTTTCCCATGGGTGGTCTCTTAAGACAGGATTGAGTGTACATTCATTTTGATTACAACCAACGTGCTTTTCATTAGACTTCACAGAACCAATCACTCACACGGTAGTTCAGACAGAATTTAAGAGAGATTAGATATGTACCGTTATGATTCTGATTTATATGTCTGATTTTGGAGTAAGTTGGAAGAAAAGTGTGATCTGTAATTCGATTTGAAAGCGTAAATGCCTGATTATCTCAGTTCACCTGTCGGCCATGAACATCAACCGAAACGCCAGAACACGTGTCTGGGGAATATACCGGTGAAATACATTGTGCATATTAGATCTGTCTTCAATAAAATGAATTCACTTTGATGACATCTAATGGATAATGATAGTTCTGTGAAGACAAGAACAGAACACAAAGGCAATGTAAAACTAAAATGTTCATTTATCAGCACAATATTCAACAAGGTTAACCCTTCTTTGACTACACGGACCTGGCTATATATTCGATAATTTCCCCTTTTATCTCACATTAGATCAAATCAATAGTTTCCTGATACCGCAATTAGAATCATTGTAAATTGTGATATATGTGAGGAGGTTAATGGAAGGATTGTACTGTTCAATGAGATAATGAATCACAGTCACGTAGATCTTGTTTACCTTGCAAAGGCCATTCACCGACAAGACAAACGCACAAATTTAAGGCCATTAGTCGATTGATCTTTTAGTAACAAATATATTAGGACTATATAGACCTTCGTCATTTTGTGTAAACGAAACTGTCATTCATAAGCGATAGCATGTACTGATAATATATAATATATAACAATTTAAAACGGCAGAGGCGGGCTTATTGTGGGGATTTCTGAGTGATTGGATTTCTCAGACCACCGATACAAATCTGGCAGTACCCAAAGGCTGATAGTCTGACCGCCAGTACCCACAGCCTGATAGTCTGACCTCCAATACCTACAGACTAGACTGACCACCAGTACCCACAGGCTGATACTCGACCACCAGTTCCCACAGGCTGATAGTCTGACCACCAGTACCCACAGGCTGATAGTCTGACAACCAGTACCCACAGGCTGATAGTCTGACCACCAGTACCCACAGGCTGATAGTCTGACCACCAGTGCCCACAGGCTGATAGTCTGACCACCAGTACCCACAGGCTGATAGTCTGACCACCAGTACCCACAGGCTGATAGTCTGACCACCAGTACCCACAGGTTAATAGTCTGAATACCAGTGCCCACAGGCTGATAGTCTGACCACCAGTACCCACAGGCTGATAGACTGACCACCAGTACCCACAGGCTGATAGTCTGACCACCATTACCCACAGGCTGATAGACTGACCGCCAATACCTACAGACTGATAGTCTGACCACCAGTACCCACAGGCTGATAGTCTGACCACCAGTACCCACAGTCTGATAGACTGACCACCAGTACCCACAGGCTGATAGACTGACCACCAGTACCCACAGGCTGATAGTCTGACCACCAGTAACCACGGGATGATAGTCTGACCACCACTACCCACAGGCTGCTAGTCTGACCATCAGTACCCACAGGCTAATAGTCTGTACCCACAGGCTGATAGTCTGGCCACCAGTACCCACAGGCTGATAGTCTGACCACCAGTACCCACAGGTTGATAGTCTGAATACTAGTACCCACAGGCTGATAGTCTGACCACCAGTACCCACAGGCTGATAGTCTGACCACCAGTACCCACAGGCTGATAGTCTGACCACCAGTATCCACAGGCTGATAGTCTGACCGCCAGTACCTACAGACTACACTGACCACCAGTACCCACAGGCTAATAGTCTGACCACCAGTACCCACAGGCTGATAGACTGACCACCAGTACCTACAGACTACACTGACCACCAGTACCCACAAACTGATAGTCTGACCACCAATACCTACAGACTACACTGACCACCAGTACCCACAGGCTGATAGTCTGACTACCAGTACCCACAGGCTGATAGTCTGAATAGCACTACCCACAGGCTGATAGTATGACGACCAGTACCCACAGGCTGATAGTCTGGCCACCAGTATCCACAGGTTAATAGTCTGAATACCAGTACCCACAGGCTGATATTCTGACCACCAGTACCCACAGGCTGATAGTCTGATCACCAGTACCCACAGGCTGATAGACTGACCACCAGTACCCACAGGTTGATAGTATGACCGCCAGTACCCACAGACTGATAGTCTGACCACCAATACCTACAGACTAGACTGCCCACCAGTACCCACAGGCTGATAGTCTGACCACCAGTACCCACAGGCCGATAGTCTGACCACCAGTACCCACAGGCTGATAGTCTGACAACCAGTACCCACAGGCTGATAGTCTAACCACCAGTACCCACAGGCTGATAGTCTGACCACCACTACCCACTGGCTGATAGTCTGACCACCAGTACCCACAGGCTGATAGTCTGACCACCACTACCCACAGGCTGATAGTCTGACCATCAGTACCCACAGGTTAATAGTCTGTACTCACAGGCTGATAGTCTGACCACCAGTACCCACAGACTGATAGTCTGACCACGAGTACCCACAGGTTGATAGTCTGAATACCAGTACCCACAGGCTGATAGTCTGACCACCAGTACCCACAGGCTGATAGTCTGACCACCAGTACCCACAGCCTGATAGTCTGACCACCAGTACCCACAGGCTGATAGTCTGACCACCAGTACCCACAGACTGATAGTCTGACCACCAGTACCCACAGGTTAATAGTCTGATTACCAGGACCCACAAGCTGATAGTCTGATCACCAGTACCCACTCTGATGGTCTGACCACCAGTACCCACAGGTTAATAATCTGAATACCAGTACCCACAGGCTGATAGTCTGACCACCAGTACCCACAGGTTAATAGTCTGAATACCAGTACCCACAGGCTGAGAGTCTGACCACCAGTACCCACGGGCTGATAGACTGACCACCAGTACCCACAGGTTAATAGTCTGAATAGCAGTACCCACAGGCTGATAGTCTGACCACCAGTACCCACAGGATGATAGTCTGACAACCAGTACCCACAGGTTAATAGTGTGAAAACTAGTACCCACAGGCTGATAGTCTGACCACCAGTACCCACAGGTTAATAGTCTGAATACCAGTACCCACAGGTTAAAAGTCTGAATAACAGTACCCACAGGCTGATAGTCTGACCACCAGTACCCACAGGCTGATAGTCTGACCACCAGTACCCACAGGCTGATAGTCTGACCACCAGTACCCACAGGCTGATAGTCTGACCACCAGTACCCACAGGCTGATAGTCTGACCACCACTACCCACAGGCTGATAGTCTAACCACCAGTACCCACAGGCAGATAATCTGACCACCCCTACCCACTGGCTGATAGTCTGACCACCAGTACCCACAGGCTGATAGTCTGGCCACCAGTACCCACAGGTTAATAGTCTGAATACCAGTACCCACAACCTGATAGTCTGATCACCAGTACCCACAGGTTAATAATCTGAATATCAATACCCACAGGGTGATAGTCTGACCACCAGTACCCACAGGCTGATAGTCTGACCACCAGTACCCACAGGCTGATAGTCTGACCACCAGTACCCACAGGCTGATAGTCTGACCACCACTACCCACTGGCTGATAGTCTGACCACCAGTAACCACGGGCTGATAGTCTGACCACCACTACCCACAGGCTGCTAGTCTGACCATCATTACCCACAGGTTAATAGTCTGTACCCACAGGCTGATAGTCTGGCCACCAGTACCCACAGGCTGATAGTCTGACCACCAGTACCCACAGGTTGATAGTCTGAATACCAGTACCCACAGGCTGATAGTCTGACCACCAGTACCCAAAGGCTGATAGCCTGATCACCAGTACCCACTCTTATAGTCTGACCACCAGTACCCACAGGTTAATAGTCTGAATACCGGTACCCACAAGTTGATAGTCTGACCACCAGTACCCACAGGTTAATAGTCTGAATACCAGTACCCACAGGCTGATAGTCTGACCACCAGTACCCACAGGTTAATAGTCTGAATACCAGTACCCACAGGCTGATAGTCTGACCACCAGTACCCACAGGCTAATAGTCTGAATACTAGTACCCACAGGCTGATAGTCTGACCACCAGTACCCGCAGTCTAATAGTCTGAATACCAGTACCCACAAGCTGATAGTCTGACCACCAGTACCCACTCTGATAGTCTGACCACCAGTACCCACAGGTTAATAGTCTGAATACCAGTACCCACAGGTTAATAGTCTCACCACCAGTTCCCACAGGCTGATAGTCTGACCACCAGTGCCCACAGGCTGATAGTCTGACCACCAGTACCCACAGGCTGACAGTCTGACCACCAGTACCCACAGGCTGATAGTCTGACCACCAGTTCCCACAGG